>OMNM01049353.1:1296-14779 GCA_900302745.1 Parablennius parvicornis
GGGGGGGGGGGGGTTTACGAGGGCCTCCCCCTGCTGTAGCTCTTTTGTATGGCAGTCCACCTGACGCTCCCCCGGGCCTCCCCACTCCTCCTCCTGCCTCACTTCACTCAGCCAGGGCGACAACTTTTCATCTCTGGACATCTCCAAGGACGTCACAGTGAAGTGGAACATTTTCAGGAGGCAGAAAGCTCCAGAAAGATGAAAATCAAAAACCTTTCTGTAAAAAAAAAAAAAAAAAAAAACTCTTCTCCTGACGGCTGCAGCCCTGAATAAAATCATCGACCTGGTGTTATTTATGATGCAGTGACATCATGCTGCACGGTCGGTTAGTTTGATCAGTTTACCAGGTAGTTTACTCCTCCAGGAGGCATTCCAATGGAGCCGCATCGTGTGTTCCCCCCCCCCACTGGGCGCTGACCCTTTTGCCTCCAGAGAAGAGCTCCAGGAACCCTTAGCAACATCCCACACAATTAGAGGCAATTACTCATATTCTGGGCATCCAGTGGAGCAGAAACAGCTCAGGATGATTGATTACATCATACATGAATGAGGGGAGGTTGGTCTGATGGTACAGCTTCAGTATCAAAACAGCCGTCCATTGTGAGAGCCGTCAGATCGAGTTGTCTTGAAAGAAAAACAAGTAAAAAGAAACGGCTTGGTGTATACAGACCAAAGTACACAGACTGTTCTCACACTCGCCGTTTCTCGGTCAGGATATCTGGTGTCTGCTACTTGTTTTTGCACTCTTGTAGTAATTGAGTCCGTTCATGGATGTGTCTTATGAACAGAAAGATGAACAAAAGCTGCTGGATTACAAAGACCACTAAAGAAACAATTGTGTTCAAGTCAGCAATTATGAAGAAAAATATACTGGATGGATATTGAATAGTCAATAAAACACATTAAACACATACAATGCATTAATAAATAACAAATATGACTACACAAGTATCGATGGGACTCGAGAGAACATGATTTAAGTGATGTTTGTCGACTCGTTATGTCTCGACAGTCTTAACTTACATCTTGATTGTCTCACTCTGAACTATCCCTCCACTATTAACTTCAGATTAGATTAGATTAGATCAGACTTTATTGATCCCACATGGGGAAATTCGGGAAGGCACATATTTACGTTCTCTTGAGTTTGTTTCTGTTAGAGGTTTTTTTAACCTTTAAATTCAAATTAGACATTATGTTTCCCACCTTGGCAACATAAAAGAACACGAAACAGTTTCCTGGTTTCGGTATGGACAATAGAATATTATTAGAGAAAGAATTAGTGTAATATTCTGTATGTCGGACAGCTTTCGGATTAAAATTGAATTGGGTTGTAAAACTCAATGTCTTTTGTGTTGTCTTTCCAAATAAATAAAATTCACCCATCCCCCCAATAAAAAACAACTGAAAGGGTAAATTCTGAATATTTGATGAATACAAACCTAAAAAATGTTTGTTTTTTTCCTTCCATTGAAGATGATTATCAAGTGATCAAATATTTATTTATATGAATCGAACACGGAATTTTGTTAGTCTTCATATAATCCAGCGTCATTCTGAATAATTTAGTATTTAGTAAATAATGTATAAGACTGAAATGTTGGTATTTACGATTCTGATCTGTGTGTTTTCAGGATGAAGGCGGTGAGTAAGAGTAAGGAGTCGGTGCTTTGTGACGCAGACAAGGAGAAATATCCGTCCTCCGTTCCCCCTCTGGACTTCAGTCTGGACGACTCGGCTCTGGACGCCGGCCTGGAGTGCCACAGCCCGCCGCCCGACTACAACTCCGTGGTGCGCTACTCCACCCCTCCTGTGTAGCCTCCCACCGTTTCCTCTGGGAGTCTGAGACTCTTCACCTCAAGGCCTTTCACTCTGCGCTCCTCCAACTCTTTCAACTTTTCCATGTCCATTTTCTGAGTGGAAAACCTTTCCTTCACTGCCGCTTTCAACCTCTTTCAGCTGAAGAGAAAACCTGCAGGCTGTTGATTTCTTTCCAGTTGTTGGCTGACGTCGGCGCCGAACATTCACTGTGACATGTCAGCCAGCTGAAAACAGGCTCAGGTGTTTCTTTGATCTACTGTGAAATAAAGCGCCGCGACTCTGCTTTCAGCTGAGACCTGAACTCAACCGACCAAAACCCGCCACGATGACGATGAAGAATTAGAAGAGAATCACTTGAGATGAAAGAGAGGATTTGCCAAGGCTGTTTAAATATATACTGAATATCTCCTCTTGATTTTGTAATTGAAAACTGGAAAGTAAATTGTGAATATTTTGAGAAAAGAGGGTTATTTTTCTGTCCATGTCAAAGTTTTGATGAAGAAAACCAAACATTTCTTATGAGAAGTTGTGCTGTTGTTTTTTTTTTAAATATGTTATAATGATATCAAAAAGTCAACATCAACAAACGTAAGAAAGCAAACTTTAGATTTAACATGAAACTACTACTTTGGGCTCCTACATATCTGTGTAATATCATGTGTCCAAATTCATCACAAGAAACAAGACTTCATAGGAAGAGTTTATTCTGAAAGCAGCAGTAAAAACAATATGTGTATTTCTCTGTTTTGTAAACACTGTCACTCAATAATCCCGCTTTGTTGCTCCAGTTAACCAAAGGATTTTCCAACTCAGTCTTTCTCGCATCAAAATGTCCAGTCACAATGTTTCGTCAGAGGTATTGGCTGTTTGTGCTGCTGTATTAACCGTTTGTAAAGCCGAGCGATTCTCCGTCCTTGTGTTGATGAAGCTTGCAGTGCAGGCTGCACAGGCGTCCGCTCGTTGTTCTGTGTTAACAGCATTTTATTTGTGATGCAGGATGTGTTGGACGCAGTGTGGACCTAAAGCCTTCGGTCGCACTTGTATTTATGCACACACACCCTGTAGAAATGCAGCTAGCTCGTGTTTGTTGACCACTAAAGAAACAGTATTTGTGAGTAAACTACAGTGTGAAGTGGACGTTTTGAACTTTCCAAATGTGGTTTTTCTTTCTTTTTTTTTTTTTTTTTTGTGACCAAATGTTGAAGAACTGTTTATGCACTGATACTTTATATCATGTTTTATTTTTTGCTATTTTAAAGGTTTATTATGAAACAGTGTTGAAGTTCATATGTTATGAAGGCATTTGACTTTACTTTGGTGTTTTATTTAACTCTTTCTTGTAAGAATATAGTAGGACAATTAACATGTGCAGTTTTTTTTTCTTACCAGCCTAACGTTATCACTGCCATATCCATCTAAAGGTGATGTTCAATTTTAAACTTCATATGAGTTTTAGTTTCTGATATTACTCCTCTGTTGGATTCTTATTACATTTTGTAGTAAATCGGCACCACTAACATTTCCTGCAGCAGCTCGGACCTTCTCTGGTTTTGTGTTATTCGTGCAGCGTTACAACTTTAATCAAAGTATTGTTCACCAACACTGTTAACTGAGCATATGAAGTAAATAACTGAATAAAGATCTATATATTTATATATTAAATGCATCTCAACTCTCATCTCTTTCAAGACTTTGAAATGTGTGAAACTTTTGATTCCTGAAGGATAAATCCTTTGACTTTTCCAGCATTGCCAACGGTTCAGTTAAATGTTTCTGGAGCAGCTGAATACTGCAGACATTTTAAGTCCTGGTAAACCCCACGAAGCTCCTGTAATCTGAATGAATTAGTAGTTAAGTGTGTCTTTTACAGTATACTGTAATTTATACTAATTCAAACACAAAACTTTGCATTAAGTTAGAATTGGCTGCACAGTCAGTTAGTTTATCAGAAATAACACTCACGCACACGCGTGCACACACACACACACACACACACACACACACACACACACACACATACACACAATGTATACAATATAGTATACGACTGCTGTGCATGTGAGACTCCGGGCTGTAAAGTCTCACAGTAGCAGGAAGGAAAGACCTGTGGTATCTCTCCTACACACACTTGGGTAATTAAAAAAAATAATAACAGTAAAAGTGTCATCAGCCAGTAGTTCCAATCCAAACATTTAAAAGAAAATACAAAAATAGTTTGTGTTTCTTTTAAGTCTCACTTCCTAATCAACTGTTGATAATATTCAATATCGGATCAATTTATTTCTTACAACTCCGACAAGGATATAAACTACTTTAGAGTCACTCAAGAACCTTTAATGCATGGTTTTGATTTGAGGAACATTCAAACTGCCAAACCCACACGAGGAGTGAGGATTGTGATGCCGTGAGGTTAAAGTTCTAACCACTCCACCGCTGTGCAGCATTAATATGGAATACAGTTGTTTGATACTTTGTTCAAGACAGAATATATACAATCCTCTCTTGTTTCAGGATCTGCCAGGTGTCCCAAGAAGTCTATTAACAAGAACAAAAGAGGGTCATAAACTCATTAGAGCAGATGTGTCGAACTCTTTTTAGTTCAGGGGCCGTATACATCCCCCCAATACGATCTCAAGTGGGCTGCACAAGTAATATGATAAGCGACTTATAAACAATGAGGTAGAAAGTCTTCCATCATGTAAATATCAGTTTACAATAGTATTTCAACACGATGCCATTTTTACCAATGAATGTATTGGATCACCAAAAAATTATTTTTCTTTGAATTAAAGGGACTTTATGATTTAATAAGCTTTCAACTGAAAGATCTACAGTCTGACATGTCCATTTCTGAATTAAACAGGAAACATTTGTGTTTTAAACATTTGAAATTCCCCTTTATTCCTCACATTAAATTGTTATATGATTAATTCTGGATTTTTTTCCCTCCTCATCTCTTCCTCTCAAAATGCTGGAAATGAAACAGTCACAGCATGTTTACAGTAAAGCTGAGAAGGTTTTGATCAATTGTTAAGAGTCACAAGTCAAACGGATTGGATGTGAACAAAGGAGCAGAGGGAAACGTGGAAGTCCAAACACTCTGAGTGAACTGTATAATATATAGTTTTTCATGAGTCACAGAGGTCACATGCCTTTCACATTGAAAATGTAAACGACTAAAGTGTGATTTTGAAGGGACTTTGTGGGAGGGACTCAGCTTCCACTATTAAGCTGTTTAGACGAGACTGATTTTCTGAATCATCCTAATTATTCCCAGTTGGGTTCTTAAATGTTAATGAAAATACTTATTTAGATTGGAGCAGAGTCTCTCGTGCTCCTTGGACTGTGAAAGACTGGGACGAGGTGTCGGCAGCCTGTGTGTTCACCGGGACAATGCCTCTCAGTGCGGGGAAGGAAGGAACTCTTAATCATCCTGGTCAAGACTGGAGGACGCCACACACCGGGACTTCCTGTGGGGGGTGGGGGGGTCTGGGTAACCGGCACTGGGTGTGTCTGACAGGAGGCCACATAGCACAGGATGGTCACAGGATTTACTGTGTTTACCATAAGGTGGGTGCCAACATCACACCCAAACGCATGCCAACAAGCTCCGATGTGGACTATTTTCAGAGAAGGAGATACAAACAAATATAGGAAGGATGTTTGGGGAGGAGGGGGGGGTGTCTCAGGGCTTCACTGTCATTTTTCTTTTTCTTTTTAGATGTGTAACTCAACACAGTGTTTTTCCACAAATGAATGTGTATGAAGATCCTCCCATGAGGTGCCTGGAAGTAGATCAACTGATTTCCTTCATGTGTTGCCACCAAACTTCTCGGTGAATCAGTGTGTTGCAAATGTTTTATGGAGGAAAGTGTCCTTATTAGGCAACGTCCACTTTTCTTCCAACATAGTGCAAATGGCAGCATGACAGCTTTTTATGTGTGATACTTCTAGTAAGTCATTTTTGGACATTGTTTGTTGCAAATAGCACATTAATGTATAAAATAGTAGGAACCGATGGCGTGTTGATGATCTTTTACATCTTTTAAATTAGGAGATGTGTGTGAATTTGGTCGGTCACAAGAACAAAAGACTTGGTTCATCAGTCAGAACTGATTAGTTCTGTTGTTACGAGATCTTGCAAATTGAAATCAGTTATTTGCCTTCTGAAAACAGCGGCGTCAGACTCATATTACCTCAGGAGCCAGATGCAACCAAACATGATCTTAAGTTGAACAGGCCAGTAAGATATTGGCATAATAACCTTTCAATAAAGTTAAATACAAATAATTATGAGAAAGTTATTTCAAATCATTTCATTGATGGCTCCAAGTGCAAAATGTGGTGAAATGTGCAGAAACAATGTCGTCCATTTGTGGCATTTTGCAGCCTTCCACAAGATATCCCTTGTCATTTTACTCTGCTTAGACTTTACAATAAGCTGACAATTGTTCACTGCTCCAACACTGGTGTCTTGAATCGTGCAGTCTTTGTCATTTTCAATATAATTTCAATTCAATTTGTCATTTTCAATACTAGAAAATCTGAATTAATAAGATTCTTATTACAGAGAAAAAAGCCACTGATGATTTATAAGTCTCAGAAACTACAAACATACTGAACTTGACTTTATAGAGTTAATACATTCTAAATTTGTAATTGCATTGGTTATCCTGGTAATTATTCCATCTGTGTGCTGAAATATCTACCTGAATCTTTCCAAAGTACCACATTTTAATGAAGAAGTGATGAGTGAAACGAGGACACAACTTGAGGTCAATGTTTCATTTCATGATAAAGTCACACTGAGAGGAGGATTTAAATGTGGCACAGTGTCACAAAACACTGTTCACCATCTTTCAAGTCAACTTCCTCAAAACTCGAGCATAAATTTTTGCAGAAACACAGCTGATAGAAATATTATTAAAGTGGAAGTGGTGTATTTTTTTTTCTTTCAAGTAAACTTGTGGTCATGACGTGTCTGAGGACACTGGTCAGTGATTTTGTGCTTCGTTCAAATGACACATCGACTTTTTCATAGTCCAAACGGGTTGCAGGCAAACTTTTGAATGTTTATGTTTCTGATGTGGAAAGACGAAGCGGAGAATCAGAAAGCTTAAGTCACAAACAGCAACTTCCACACAATAAAACCAGCGTATCACCTGTTTTCAAAAGATGTACCTGAAAGTTGTTGTTTCAGAGATTCAGTTTACAAGATCCAAATTCTGTAAACGTTACAAAGTTACTTTATATACTTGACAACAGTAATGAAAACATAGAATACAGTTTATATTCCCATACTATAAATCACTATACTCAGCTCCCATCACTGTTCACTTATGAAAAAAAAAAAAAAAAAAGTATGATGGGTGAGACATGAAACATGAGAGCATAAATCTCTCATCAGAAAAGCAGGAACATGCAAAATAATGTGAAGGGTTTTGGCTTTTAAGTCATATATGACTAAACTGAAGTCTGGTTTTGATTGAGCTCCATCCTTCTACAATCTGCCCAACACATGACAGCAGTGATGTTTAGACTGTAGAGTCAGATACGAACAAATTGGAAAATGAACTCAGAGTAAACAAGGAGATTCCCACAGAGACAGATCTTTATCAGGATTATCTAAAAATATTTCACAAAATGAAGAGAGTACAATATTCTTACATGTTTAGTGTGTCACACCCACTTTGCATGTTTTTGTTTCCTTCATTCAACAATTGCCTTTATGAAAACTCCGCCCTTCTCCTGACCACTTCTAACTGAGTCTTCCTGAAGCAAACATTGCTGCAAAAACACTTCATTAATCTCAGAAAAGAAGTCGATAATGAATTCAGGGAACCTCTGAAACGGTGCCAAAAACACATTTGTGTTTCAGCTTAAAATCCAATCATAGTCTGATTTGAGGCCGTTGACCAATCAGTGCCAGAGAAAAGAAAAGGGGGGGAGGAAAGAGTGAACCCATATAAAGGCTATTCCCAGACCCCTGCCCGAGAAGGTGAATGGCGTGCAGGCAGCATCCACGCCTCTCACCTAAAAATAGAACAATGAGCCGGATACCCTCCCATGAAACACCTAACATTAGTTTACCTTTAACAAGCAGAAGCAGCTCGGCTAAATGAGACAACAGGAGGAGGAGGTCCCGGGAGGAAAGAGAAAAAAAAACAAACAGATCAGGAGCAGGTCCACATGTTTGTGGAGTTTTAGGAGTGTTAATGAGGAAGCAACGCTGCAGCTAAATCTTAATCAAAACAATGCAGTCCCAAGTTTTCTGTGTAAATAAATCAGCAAATATCAAAGCAAAAATGAAGAAAACCACAAGTTTTCTTTGGAGAGACTGAATGCTTTCTGTGCTCTGTTTACTCTGCAGCAGTGTTTCTCAGTCCTGGACCTGGATTACCTCTTTGCCCTGCCTGATTTCAGTGCTCATTGTAAGGCAGCTGCACGACAACTCTGAGGGAAGTAGGTCAGAGGAGGGTTTAACTATTTAAAAAAAAAATGTTTAAACACATTTTTTTCCCACCTAAATTAATCTTAAGTGTAAAAGGAACTATTCAGATTCAAGAGAAGAGTTATGCTTTTTATTGAATTTTGATGCCATGGTGGATATAATACAGAGGGACACACAATCTCCAAAATACATTTACAGACAATTTAGCAAACCACAATTCCTTTGGAGTGCGGAGAGAAGTCAGTGCAGCATCAGAAACACTCCACAGGCAAAGGGAGAACATTTGTACTTTAATAGAGACATTCAGGAGAACAACAGACTCACACTGCTGCACATGTGCTGAACACGTCAATTTGATTCAATTCAGTGTGATTGAAGAGATAGAAAGAGAGACGGAGAAAACACAGAGAAGGAAAACAAAAAAGCAACACACATGCTTTCATAAGAAACAGATCGTCATAAATCCACTCGCTGCAGGAGGCTCAAGGCCACAAACGTCCAATTGCGCTGCGTCCCAATCTGCTTTGAGAAAACCAGGGATCCAATTAGGTCTGTGTGTGTGTGGTTTGCATGTTCTCCCTATGTTAGTTTGGTTCCTGTTGTTGGTGTAAATGTAGGAGAGAGTCCGTCACTTTGACTGTATTTCAGAGAAAAGCAGATATAGCAGATGGACCCGACTGTGGCTTTTGAATTCTACAGCCTGCAGCGATACTAATGATTGAACTACACGAGTTGAAATGAGAAGTTTGTCTGAAATCTTCCTTAACAGAGAAAAAGAAAATAAACCTCATTGTCAATATGAGTGGCCAGGTTACAATCCTAAGAGAAAAATGCTAAATAGATTGACAATGCACGACAGTATATTGGTAGTTGCAGTGGTAAAGATGATGTTTTGTTTATGGAAGAACCCTTCAATGTGATGTAACCAAGAACTTCAGCCGTTGTTTTGTTTTCTGTTGCCCTAGTTGTGGACTTTTGTAGGTGCACCGCTAGCACATCACAAAATTGGTCTTTGTAGTAACAGTGTGACTCATAATTTGACTAATTGGGATAATTATATGGTTAGGTTAAGACTTATTCTCTTAGGGTCCAATATATTGCCACATTGCAAGAGCGGTGTCGTGTCGATGAAGGGATCCAGACATCACACGTTCACACGCTGCTCAGATCAGATGCCCTTAATTTGGGCTCAGCGAGTAGGAAGTCCATCCACAGCTGCTGCAGAGCAGCGGCGGAGCAACAGAAGCACCAGGGAACCACAGATATTTCATAGGAGCACAAATAAATCCACAAACACGCATCTGAGCCCCAAAACCTGATCTGCCATGTTCCCTGCACTCATGTCGCTGAGGTCACATTAACTTCTGCACACACTCGTGGTGTATGAGCGCTCTCAGAAAGCCAACATGTGCGATGAATGAAGTAAACATTGTTCAAGTTAACTTTATTTTTTTCTACCCCCAGCACGCCAGCCTCTCAAATTTAGGCCAACAATAACAGTTTGTGTTTTTTTTTGTTTTGTTTTTTAAATGTTTTCGTAGAAAGAGTTTATAAAGGATCCAGGAAAAAAAAAGGTTTAAATATGAATTCCTTTTGTGCAGAATAATGCTGAGCACATGTAGAATTCAGCCAAAACAAAATACCATTTTAGCATTGTCAACAGTTTCTCAGAAGCCTCAAATCTTTATAAAAATGCTTCTCAAAAGGTAAAAAAAAAAAAAAAAAATTTCTTGATAGCATGTGCAATTTTTTTTTTGTTAAATTAGTACCAACAGATCACTTATGGAAAAGGTCAAAAGCTCCATTAAGATGACCCCAATAAACAGTCTGTGTACTAAAAGCTTATATTGATGGAAAAGCCAAACAGAAGCAGCTCAATAAATAACATGAATATTTATTCTCAATAAGAATAAAAGTAAAAAAATCTCTGAAATCAATACATTAATAGCTGCCGTGTAATAATCATAAATTAAAATCTTTACATCTCCAGCAGAGGCAGTGATCAAAGTGCAAAAGACTATAAACAAACACTATATGGATGGTTTAGTCTTTTAAATTGGTTTGTTGTTTCAAGTTGTTTGTTTTACATATAGTCGAACAAATTGCAGGAAACAGGTTCCATCCTGGACGAGTCACTATTAAAAACAAATGAGGAACACAAAGAAACACATGATCTCACCCTCACAATTTAGATTCACTCATTAACCTTTAACACATTTTTGTAATGTTGGATGAAATCAGAGTGTCCAGTCAAACCCCAGGCAGGCACAGGAAGAACATGCAAACTGCACTCAGGTAGGCCTAGATTTTATGAGTAACTTTAAACTTTAAACTTTACAACTTTAAATTTCCCATCCAAGAAGCTGGAGACTAAAGAAGGAGGACGGATTATATAGTTTGTTTTCATTGATTCTCTTATGCTGCACAACATATAAAGACAACTATACAAAGGTCCACTTCAGATGAAGGTTTTCAAACTATCATGGAGCTTTTCTAGTCTACAAACTGCAAACAGTAGATTTTGTTACTGACAGCCAGCCGCGGGACTTAAAAAGTTGCAGACATGTTGCAGCATCACTGCTGACAGCGAACATTTGATTTTGACAATTAAAGTGAGTTACATTTGACTTTTGGTTGTTGTTGAAACAAACTTGTAATTGTCCTTTAACATTTTCTGCCAGAATATATTCCTGTTGTCTCCTGAACTAATTAACAAGAACACTTGGACTAGTGGATGTGGTGTTGTGCTCTACAGATGTTTCACATTAGAAGCGACAAACTCAAGAAGGGTCAACCGTGCAGGCGGCCCTTTCTAAAAATAGGAGCACATGGTCCTGTTTTACCGCCGTTACTACAGAGACATGCTGAGCAATTCGTGAGCCTGTGGTGGTTGACACTCAAAACAAGAAATGTGGCTCCGTTTAGTTAATCATGTAGTCAAATGCACATGTAAATCCAAGAAAGTTTTTAAAAATGAACACAAGAGACAACAGACCAGATAATGTCAGAACAGCAGAGAGGATAAAGTACAACGTGGTGGACTATAGATGAAAATCATGGAGCCATAAATTGTTCATTGAGAGGAATTCTTTTTTTCTGTAAATAGTCTGCCCCCCAACAGTGGCATAAAATTTCCATAATGTAAAAGCGAATGACTCCTGAGAGAGACCCTCAGAACAGACTTTGGTTACATAACATGTTTTCACTGCTTGTTTTGCACTGTTGGTCACATTCACACAAACATTCACACCGAGGGCCATGCGGGATGCTCGACCTCCGCTGGGAAACATTTGGGGGTCAGTTGTTGCTCGGGAACACTTCAGCACATGGACAGGGTGAGAACCAACAACCTTCTGTTCTGTGTAGAAGTTAGAGAAGCAAGCTGGTTTAAATGCTGCTGCTAACAGGTCATCGCTATGAATCCCTGACCGTGACCTTTAACCCCCAGTTACTCAGCAGCTATCTGCTCCCAGTATGTGTCGGGTTAACTGTAACTATGAGTCCATCCACAATGATATCATTGAAAAGAAACTTCACTTTGTCTTGATGGAGGATCAGCTGAAAGAACCCAGCCACAGGCCCATAATCACTACGGCAAAGACACAAGTGTTTTTGAATTTTCACAGTTGCCTCTAACTTATGTGCTCGAGCCAGACAGCACAGCATGTTAAGCCAAAACCTCTTGGAAGGTTTCACAGTCACCCCGTTAGCGCACCGTATAAACTCTATACCAAGCACAATGTTCAGTTTATTTGCATATTTACTTGTGTAAGCCTTCAAGAGCAGCTGAAAACTGATGCAGAAAGTCTGACTGCACTCACTGGGTCAATGAAATCCCGAGCTGCCTCATTATATAGGTGCTTGGGATGAGGATAAAGTCAGTACAATCATTCAAATTAGACTTGTTTTGGGGAGGCCGTGGCCCAGTTGCTAGAGTAGATTGTCTTTCAATTGTAAGTTGGCGTGTTCGGTCCTCCATCTCTCCCTGGCTATATGATGAAGTGTCCTCAAGCAAGAACGTGAAGCCTAAACTGCTCCCAATGGAAGGATTAAGTGTCTTTAGTGTGTGTGTCCGTGTGTGTGTGTGTGTGTGTGTGTGAGTGATTAATAATGATAATGTAAAACACTTTAAGGGCTGCCAAAGCAGAGTGGAAAAACACTATAGCTTTTACTGTTCACATATAATCTCTCAGGAAATTGTTGAAATGCTCAAAATGTGAATTTATAACCTGTGCATCATCAAAAACTTTTGGAAAAGAGATATAAAAACCATGTGTGAACGTTAGTGTACCGCACACATTTGCTCCTAAAATGATTGTTGCAAGAATCGTTTTTGCCCAAATCTGAATGTCTTTAATGAGTACTTCAGTGACAGTTTGTTTTTCCCTCTCCACGCCGGAAGACTGAGCACTGACCATAAATAACTCAAGTCCACCACCTAGTGGAAAATTATAAAATAACACAAATATTCAATGGGTTTTATACTCAAGAGTTTAAAAAAAAAAAGACATTTCAGTAATAAACACATTTGACTAATAAATAATAACAATAAAAAAGAAGCAGAATTAATCCATCTTCTATATTACATTGGTTCTGGAGCCAATCACACCACACATTCAAAGTTATATACAGATTAGAATCGCGATTTAGCTTCACAGGCATGGCTCAGGACCACAAACAGACAGAAAATAAAGGAAAAACATGCAAACTACACACAGAAAATCTCCGAACTCCCTCAGATCCTCTTATCATATAATCAGATGAAAAGCCACATTGGAGGAGGATGACTGGATGAAAATGCTCCAATGGTCTGCAGGGGTCCTGTTTTACTAGCAGTTACACCTCAGAGTGAACTACTGTGTGATCAGACATTCAGTGATACAAGTAAATAATACTGAAACCTGTAAAGCTTCACAGCATGTCAAGGTTTGATGGTAATAAAGGTGCTGCATAATGATTGTGAGACAGGCATAATGTCATGGTGGCTGCCTGTTTCCTCCGATTAGAGGTTGTATATGAGGCAAGACACTCAGATTCACCCGGGCCACCAAGCTGCTTTGTTTTTTTTCTGTTTTGTTAATTTGATTCACCACCACAGTCACTGCATGTCTTCTCCAGGTGGTTGGAGGACCACACTGTCAAATCCTCTCAACGCAGGGTTCCAGCAGAGTGTTGGGAAATCAGAGAGGGGATGTGTTTTTAACTTTTATT
>OMNM01049354.1:0-12709 GCA_900302745.1 Parablennius parvicornis
CAGAAGCCTTTTAAATAACAGTAGAATCTGTTGGGTGCATGTAGCAGATTGCTGGTGGTCTGATGTATGGGTTCTTTTTCTAGGGACAGCGCCTTTTGTTCAGCAACTGTTGCTGCATTTCAGTGCCAATCCAATCATGCCATGAACTGTGACAATTCCCCCAACCCAAGGAGGTGCCATGGGTCTGTGTTAAAAACAAAAAGGAGTTTAAAAAAAAAAACCAACAACATTCAAACAGATGGAGGCAGTTTAGTTTTAAAACAGTGTTTACCGTGTATAAAATCAGCTTGAAGGAAAATATATTTGTAAAAGTATTCATGTCCAGTCACTCCTACAGAGATAATTTGTGTGTGTAACTGTATTGGACCTGAAATGCTGACATGCAGGCATCAGGTCAATCTTCCAGTACAATGCTGATGCCTGCGTTCACTCTGAAGTTAGAAATGTTTTGTAGCCAGATCACATAAATTATAGTCACCAGTTTTGTAATGAGGGAGTGTCTACATTAATTGTGAATCTTGAAGAGCTTATAATGAACAACAGGACAGCCGACTAAATTTAAATGTAGATGACCAACTTAGGCAATCAATTGAGTAAATCTAACAACTGACTGATAGAAATTCCTGTATTTGTTTCTTTTTAAAAGCTTATTTTCAAATTTAAAGTCTTCAAGGAGTTCACACAATGTCAGGCTACATTTTAGCTTTTGATTTGCTCCCTTTTCTTCTGACTTATTTGTGAGCAAATAACACAAATTCTTAAATGCTGTCATAACAAATGTTTTCACATGCCTTCCATCTGAAGGACAACGTTATGTTAATACTATTTGAAAGCTTAAGTTATTTTTTTTCTTCCCTTTGCTATATACTGGGTCAAAACCTTTAACATTTTGAGGTATTCCAAGTATTCCATGGGTTTTACGCTGTTAAGGTCACTGAATAAATAATCATGCTCAGAGAGAAAAAAAACAACTTCAAACTGTATTAATAAACTTCTGTTTACTATAACTTTTCAAGTATAATACTTCACATTGGTGTTACATTCAGATGTTACTACTCCCCATTTAGTGAACACTGTGAAGCACTCCCAACAGGTGGGCTATTGTCTATATGCCACTTTTTCACACTCCATTGTAATAGTAGTTGTAGAAGTTGGAATTACCATTATAAAAGCACCGTATCAGTTTTGAGTGAAACAACCAAACCTGGCAGCTTTGTACAGTCCACTAACATATAAATGATTAGTAGATATTAGTTACATGTTTTACTAGCATCTCTGATGCACTTAAAAAAAAAAAAACTTAACTTTTGAGGTAGCCAATCAGTTTTACCTCCACTTATCATAAAAGTTAAACAGTTTTTTTATATAACCTTCCGGGAAATATAAAAGCAGGGAAGTGTAGCATGCATGCACACTCCCACTTTACTTTGTCAAAACAGTCAAAAGATCGTAGTTGAAACAAATTTCGTGAAACTGTACACCAATAACAAATATTTGCCATCATACACCCATCTAAAAGCAGACTAATAAATAACTCAGCACATCGACAACGAACAGATGTAAAAACAAACATTTCTTAGATTGACCATGTCACTGTCTATGAAACCTCAGCTATTAAATCATGTATCGAAAATTCCATGTATAAATTCCAACACCTGAACAATTTATTTTGTTAACTTGTTTGACATTATTGTCATCTTCCAGACAACACTCTGTATTTCCTTAAAGACTTTCAGATTTTAAAAAAGGTGCTTTGTGTTTTATGTGTGCAGTTTTGTATGACTGACTGATTGAACCCCAAAACCCTTGCTGCAGGCTCTATATAGATACGGCGCAATTTTTAATTTACTGTTCCTTGTTAACTCTGCACCCCTTTTGAAATGTCATCTGAGATATTAAGTGACCAATGAAGTGGTCTTCTGTGCTTCTACAAGGGATTGATTTGTCTAAAACATCCGATGATTTTTTTTTTTTTTCAAGGGGGGGAAGGGTTCTGCTAACTACGTTGAGGCTGATGTGGCACAGCTACCCGAGTCCGTACGTTTTATAATAGAAACAGACAGCTGCCGCACAAAGCCTCTTATGGCATCTGAGATGAAAGCCGGCCACAAGGAGACAGGTATTTTGTAGTTGAGAGACCCTGGGGATGGCATACTGTTCCATACACAGAGCTCATCACAAGAGGAGCCGCCCCGAGTGCCCTTAAGCCCTTTGTTATCCCGGGGTAGAGTGCAGTTAATTAGCAACAGTCTCTATAGCAACTGTGTTGCAGTACAAAACAATTTCTAATTTCTGCTTCTTAGCTTATTGTGGTGTTTACCTGAAGTGTTTCAGATGGGCCAAGACCAGCATTTGCTGGCGCCGTGCCCATTATCTGAGGCAGGTTATGGCTGCATTGGAAGATACTGTATAACCAACACTTACGTTGGCCCTAAAGTTGACTTGGAAGCATATTCTAAAAAGTAAAGAGAAAGGAAGGGCATTGGCCCCTAACCAAAGGCCTAAGTCTCTACACTTGCATAATTCACCTGCTGTGCTAGGCTGCATTCATTTATCTCAGAAATGGAGTTGATAAATGAAACAACACGCTTCACTCAGATTGTATGTTTATTCATTGAGCTATGTATTTGCACTACCCAGCAAGCTAAATGACATTGGTGAATCTTTCCTCCGTTATTGTTAAAAAAAAGGGGGGGGGGAAACACTGAATTTTGATCCACATACTGTGAAATATAAATTCAAATACATACCTCACATGTAGACTACACAGCACACGTATAGGCTTTTTTCTTTCTGAGGAGACCAGACCACCTGTTGAGTATATATCCATTTATAAAAGACTTTTTTCTAGTTTAGATGAAGAAGACATAAACATCCAACTCAGATGTATGAATTTCTTCCTTTTCATATTTGTTCCTCATGCACAGTAGAAGCAATGACACTATTCATTTCACACGTTCATTCAGAAAATAATAATAAATACAGTCTAGAAATGCAGCGAATCCAGACTCCGCAATACTCGCTTCATGGATTGACTGCTGGACACTGTGCTTCAATCTGCACGTGTCTTTTGATGTAAAGCTTTTCCCATTACCATTCTGCTGTTTGCTCTGCCATCTCATCAGTGATCCAACCCCAGACCCCTCCTGTGGGAACTAAGTGCCACTTGGTTTGCAGAGATGCCAAGGATGAGTTAGATATAATGAGTGGACCTGGCTTGCCCCCGATGGCCCAGCACTGTGCTCCTCTGGGGCTCGTCTCATCGGGCCGAGCATGCTCTGAGAGAGAGCGAGCGGACCTGATCCTCCCTGCTGGGCAGATAATGAGGAATTCTGGGATCAGCTCAGGCTCCCTGAGTCACCTGCATTCACTCAGAATGGAGTGTGAGGAACTTCATTGCAGGAGAGGCATCACACACCTCCAGAATATTCCCTCATTTGTTCCCCTGCCATTGTCGGTGCAGGAGGACTGTGTTTTCACATACATGGTAGTGAAAAAAGTCCAATTATTTTATGTCTTCCTCAAAAGAAGTAACTGTTGAAAGTGTAAATAGCATTGATGCAGGTATGATGAGGAAAAGGAACGAGTCATTTTGAGTTGCAAGAAGATTCAAGATTTTGAGCCTGGGTTGCGACAGTCTGGTTATTTATTCATAACGGATCACGATGGAGTCTTGTGCTTCTTTTAGCCTCCCAAAAAACAGAAAAAAAGCATGAACCTACCACAGTTTCAGTGCATTAGTTCGCACAAATATGTCTGCTTTGTAATTGTTTTCTTGAAAAAAAGAGAATAAATGGAACTAGATCAACACTGGGTTTTTTTCTGTTACTGTAGATACATTTGTAGGTATTGAAGTTAATTTGCTAACATACCTGACTTCATTACAAGAAGAAAAATAATAATAAAGATGGAAAAAGAGAAAGAGACCAATATAATCTCTTTAGAACTCAGGTTGCCTCTTCAAATCCATGTACGCTGTCATTGTGTAGCGATCTATACAGACAGTAATACGAAAGGCTTAAAGCGATTAGTCATTGAAGGCACGTTTTATATGATTGAACTGTATGTCTAGTCAAAAGCCATGTATACAACCTACAAGGTCTGCCGTGTTGTAGTTGTCAAACATGCCGTGTAAAATATTTTTTCATTTATAATTTTGCATTAACCATAGATTAATAACTTGCACAATTGAGTTGTCCAATTGTGTTGTTCTTTAATCAACATTTCATTGATGATTCTTCTATACATGTTATTTTGAGTTATGATGAAGATGCATACATGGTTTCTGTATGTCTTCCCATTCGATGGTCGACAGCAGCTGACATCAGCATCAATAGATGATTCAAGATCAAGTTTAATCCATTTTGCTTTTCTACTTTTTTTTTTTTTTTTATCACGTTGTCCACCTGTGTTTCTGCAGCTCTGAGAATGTGCAATTAATGGAACTCAGCTCCAAAATGGATCTACATTTAGAGCTCCCCTGTTGCTGAGCAGCAGAATTGATTTTGAAGTGCATGTTATTTCATGGCAGTCTGTTCAAGGGGGCAGATTTCAGCTCTAACTCGTGTCCATGTTGTGGTGACCAAGCATAACATGTTGTGACTTGTGTGAGATTCCACTCTCCTGCACACAGCCTGGTGTTGCCACTGGGTTCATGCCTCATAGGGCTGCTGAGCACTGGCAGTGCTGATGGAGGAAACCAAGGTGTGAGTAGCCGGATGCAGTGCTGCAAGGAAACCTTGTTGTATTTGGTGCAATATAAATAAAGTTGAATTGAATTGAAAACGGTTGATAGTACTAAATAGTTGAGCTTTTCAGGTCTGCCATGTTTAACTTTTATGTCATCAAGTGCAATTACAGCTTTATTTGGGAAAAAAGTTTATGATAACTAAGGTTATGGACTCAAAGCCTCGTGCAAATATTCAGAGCAGCAGCGTATAATGCTTTCATAATAGAAAACTGCAATTATTTGAATGGGTCTGTCTACTGTTTTATTTTTGCTCTTAATTTATTAGCATATGGATGAAATATCATTAGATTTTTTGATTTCTACAACATATATTTCTACATCTGCCATAAAAAGCAGTTAAACCAACTGATCTGTGAGGTTGTGTTTGAGATTTCCTGACTGGCTGTGTGGAAGTGTTTGCTCTGTGAATGGTTAGATAGCAGGCTGTGGCTCTGTGCCTGCCTGAATCAGGAGAACACGGGGTGTGTCCCTGCTCTGAGGTCTGTGTGAGGCCCTCTGAGCCAGGCTTCTGGTTTCAGGTTGCATGTTCCCAATTGGCTGCTTTTGTTTGACTAAAACACAGCCAGACTCTGGGCTTCTTAAAGATGCAGTGTCACTTTTTTGTGCTCTGTTCATGAAAAAAAAAATCATCTGTTTCATGCTGATTACATCACATCCCATTGATGAAACACTTTTATTCTGATGAGATCATCTCATACTGATGGGACCATTTCGTGTAATCAACATATGAATGGCATCTGAATGCCACTGTTATGCTCTCATCCAGAGCACAGGGACTACTCTCCATTGCTAACACAGGCTGTCATCTCTTTTTTTTCTTTCTTTCTTTCATTCTTTCTTTCTTTCTTTCATTCCTTTTTTTTTTGCTGTTAGTTGAATGAAGAATGGCCACTAAGCAGCATCACTGAAAACAAAGAGAAGTCATAGAAATAGACATGAAATTAACGTACTTAATGCTAATGTTAAGATCCAACTGCAGGACTTGACATAACCAACATTCAGTGCAAGATTCCTGTTTTTATTATGTGACCATCTGAGTTATTTTTCATTAACTCTTTGGGCCCTTGCCTCTCTCTCCAATCTAGAATTCAATTATAACTTTTTTTTTTTTCTTGAGACTCTCCCAGCTTGTGCTCATGATTACAAAAGAATGTGATACTGTGCAGCCCATTATGACCACAAAGTTTGACTTTTCATTTATACGTATCGGTCGCAGCCAACATGTCTTCCTTTGTGCTGAGATGCTGAATTGATCCTGAGAGATTGAAAATATTGATTTGACTCAGTGTCTTACTTTGTTGTGGAGAAGGGGGCAGTGTACCTTCCTGACTGTTAGCGCCATATTCACACATTGGACTTGCCACACAGTCAGTTCCTCGGGAGACTCATAATTACAGCCGTCCTTTCAGATTAGTACAGCAGCCTGTCCAACTGTGGCTTCACTCCCTGGTCATTTATTTCATCCCTTTCCTCTCCTGAGAGGCAGACCTCAACACAATGACCAGGCCAGCCTCTACAATAATGTATGTGATGATAAACACAGTGGCTCCTAATTGATAGAGTGATTCAGACAAGGGCTGGCTTCGCAAATTGGTCCCCTGTGAGTATATTGCACAGAGTTAGGACTCGCGGGTTTCTGCTCTGGCCTTATTTGAGAAGCGTGGTGCGGGGAGAGAGGAAATAGAATGGGCTGGACCTGCTGAGTGATAAAGAGGCTGTCTTTACGTCTGAATACAGGCACAGTTCAGCAGAGGTTGGCTGCTGTAATCCCCTCAGTGTCTCCAGGAAGGCTCAGGTTAGTGACCTGCTGCTTTGTGATGTCTTGTAAGATTTTGAGAGAACACCTCACCTTTAATCCCCCACTGCTCAGCTAACACATTAGCTCAACCGCTCCCGACCCAGCCCCAGCAATAAAGCCTTTTATCTGGCTCAATAAGGTCATTTGAAGTTAAGTATTGATTTCTTTTGGTGTCTAGAGAAAAATGGATTTTTAAAAAGCTGTTAATTACAGTTGCACACTGCAGTATATGGAGAACTTAATTTTCGTGACTAGATTTTAAAAAACTTGGGTGATACTTAGTTATCAGTTTACTTTAATGTCTGAATTTCTGAAATGTCTGTTGGTAGAGCTTCAATTTGTACTTGGAAGAAAAGCTGAATGTCAATTCTTGCAATAAAATTACACTGGACTGAGGAGAAGGAGTGGTATGCACTGGAAACAAATTGAGTACATAAAGAGTTTGACCTGACCGTCCCCAAAGAGATTAAAAATTCACTAAATTTAAACGGAAGCGTGCTGAGGGAGCAGTTCTTTATGAATGAATTAGCAGTTAACACTGACGAACAAATGTAATAATAAAAAAATATATTTGCTTTTATAAGCTTTTGATGATGATGATGGTGATTCTTCTTCTTCTTCTTCTTCTTCTTCTTCTTCTTCTTCTTCTTCCTCTTCTTCTTCCTCTTCTTATTATTCATCCTTGACCTAGACTGTTGAGGGACCCGGGTTCAAATCCAGTTTGTTGCTGAAGGTTCATCTGGTGTAAAAGCTTTCTGTTTAAAGTTACTTTCTGTGTGTGAAAAGGGAGCAGTCAAAGAATAAAATGCCTCAGTTGTATCTCAACGTCTAACAAATGTCATCATCAAAACTACAACGTAAGAGTCACACACAGTGGAAAACCCACTCAGGACTTTGCCCCTATTTGCCTTTACTTCATAAATTCTCAGGCTTTGAAGTTGGAGAAAAAAATCTGCTCTTAATTGTAAGCTTTCTTTTTCTTTCTTTCTTTCTTTTTTGTTTTTTCTTCACTTCCCTGCTTTTCTTGTCCAAGTGTGGACTGAATGAAGCTGTTTCCTGTGTATATGTGAGGAACACCCATTGACATGGGAAGCCAAAAACTGAGAGCCTGTTCGCATTTTAAGAGACATTAAGATTCAAGATTCAAAGTGTTCCTTTTTACATGCGCAGTAAAGAAACGTGTTTCCCTGTACAGTGAAATTCTTACTTTGCTGACCACCCTGAATGCCACATACATTTAAAAAACTACAATAATTCAACAGTGGCATGCAACACTGAGCAATAGAAATATAAGCTATACATTAAACAATGCAAAATACAAACATAACCTATACATTAAACTATACAAAAATACAAGTAATATATACAATATACAACTTAATATAGAAATAAAATGATACAGTCTGTAACTACATTAAAAGGCTGCTCTGTGCAAATTGGAGAATGTTAAAAGATACCATAGTCAAATCAAATCAAACTTTATTTGTGAAGCACTTTTTCATACAAGTTTTGTAACGCAAAGTGCTTCACACATTTAAAAACAACAAGAAAAGAAATAAAAATAAAAAATAAAACATAATAATCACCTTCCACAGATTCCACAGCGTGTTGATTTCTTACAAGTGAAAAGCCACATTTTGTGAAAATGCTGCACATTCAGTAAAATAATAAAAAGTTTTGTACGTGTGTATGGTACACTTGTTGCTTGTTGTTCAGACAGAACAACGGCGAAATAAAAGAAACACACACAGTCAGTTTGTGTGACTACAAAACGCAGAGCTTTCCATTTCAGCCCGCAGGCGTTGAGATTTCTTGTCGTGCGTGAGCGTGTAGGAGGAAGAGGGTTTATTTCTATTGTGCCTCAAAGAATAGCGTTAGTGTTGGTGATCATCACAACCTCACACATACATCTGGCCTTGAAGCCTTTCTTATGCTCCCACATTTTCAATGCAAAGGCTCAATAATACGCCAAGTAACAGCACTTCATGAAGCAGGTGGTGGACTGGAGTCAGATA
Source organism: Parablennius parvicornis (assembly GCA_900302745.1). Lineage (NCBI taxonomy): Eukaryota > Metazoa > Chordata > Actinopteri > Blenniiformes > Blenniidae > Parablennius > Parablennius parvicornis. The sequence goes on from OMNM01049354.1 coordinate 8,564, forward strand.
ATCTTTTAACATCCTCATGAGATTTTGCCACTGAAGAGGGCTTGATCACTCTGGAGCTCTGACCTGGATTATTCCCAACACAGAAAAGACCCGTGCCACGCCTTCCTCTGGAAACACCTGCTGGCTCTGACCAGCTGCAAACATTTTTATATTGAGATTTGCTTGCCTAAGCATACATAAACTTATTGTTTTTTCCTCCTTTCTAAGGTGCATGTTTTATTTCTGTGACATTATTCAGCATAGTTTTCGACCCCAGTCAGAACTAGCATAATGCTACAGTGATAGCATGCTGTCTTCCTAGCAAAAAAGGACACTGTCAGTTTTTCTTTTGAAGCCGCAAGTCACAGGTTCCCCTCTGCTTGGCAAGCTGTGGTTTCCCATTGATATTTCAAGTAAAGGGCTTCCTGCCTCCTGCCTCCTATTCCCGAAACCTGGGACGAATGCCTTCATATTGTTGGTTTAGTCTATTGTGATGCTAATGTCTGTCTGAGACCCTTGAGTCATCTATCACGGATGACAGGAAAGCTGGGGCCTTTGTGTTGGTCCACTGCCCCCCTCCCACACACACACACACACACACACACACACACTTAAACAAGCATGTTTAAGTAGTGAACACAGCAACAAATTGTCTTAAAAAAAATAAAACTTATCTTCCTAGCACTCTGTAGGGAGTATCTTTTTTTTATGGTTTCGGTGGTTTTAAACATTGTGCTTTATTTTTTTGACATTTTTTAAGGAAATGTTCAAAACCACAAACAAGAATCACAGATGCAATCAAATATCTGAAAGTCAAACAGAACATCCAGTTGCAAGGCAATAATACAAAAACGAGTAGAAAGTACTCTCATGTGAAAATATGTCCTTATCTTTGCTTAAATAAGAAAACGCTCTGAAAATGGAAAAATCTGCTCACCTCCATCAATGCGAGCAATTGCATTAATATACAAATAATAGTGGAAACTAATACTTCAAAATGCTCACGGTCAGAAAAACCAGTGAATCTCCACATTTTACAATGTAGTCTTCTCCCCCCCCTCTTATTCCTTCAATATTTTGACAGATTAGTCTGTGATGGGTTTTCACTTTTCAGAGAAAATAGTTTGATCACAACTATTGCAACTAAGTCATAAAAGAGCCCACTAGTATACCTTTGTTGTGGTGTCCAAACATCAGTCTTAACAGCCAAAATATTCAGTTTAATCATCTGAAAACAGTAAATATATGAAAACGATCATGTTGAAGCAGCTAAAGCCATCTCCTCTCTTCTTGAAGTGGGATCTGTGTTTTTTTTAACCAGCGCTACTACTGACGAAGTTTCTGTTTTGGGTTCAGTGATGAACTAATCATATTTAGCTATTGTTTAAGGTTAAGACTTTATGAAGATTAATTTATTCCTTATACAAATGTTGAGAATGAAAAACTGAAGAGTTTTAGAGCTATAGGACACTCCGTTGTTTTAACCTGTTGTAAATATCCAACTGTGGGACCATTGTCAATATTCAGTTCCAATTTCATTTCATTTTGATGAAACTGTAACATGTTGGCTAAAAAGATGGAGGATTGAATAGAGAGTCTGTGACAGATCCTCCTGGTGTGCTGAATAGGGTGACTTTTTTTGCTCTCGGTTGAGCGGGGACATCCTCTCTCGCCTTGCTCAGGGAATAAGTGGCGTGGAAGAAGCCACACACATGCCTGCAATCTGCCGACTGATTCTCAGCCAGGCCGGACCCGGCGCTGTCTCATGGCAGAGAGCTGGGCCAGATGTTACTGTGGTTGTGCCTGCATTAGTGGGGTGGGGGTGGGGGGTGGACTGTGCTGTTACAGGAAGTGGATGCTTTTGAAACAGAGAAAAGAGAGAGAAAAAAAACTGAAGCAGTGTTGTAAACTATTGTTTTTGCAGCTCAAATGACAGAACCAAGCCAGTTAAATGGTTTAAAATGCCATTACTTAAATTTCCTCCAGTATTTGTGTTACGTTCATGTTACTAATGTATAAAAGCTTTAAATTCAGTGAAAATATTTTGTTTTCTCAGAGAATCACTGCACATTTACATGAAGAACTACTCAACAACATGCATATAAGTCCATGCCTGCGAGTTTACTTATATATACTTATATTCTCCATTGTTTATAACCTGAATTTTGGTAATGTTGCTCGAATAAAACCTGCACTGACTGAAGGCTACGTGGTCGTTAAACTCCTGAAAACCCAATCACAGTTCCAGAGAAATTTTTGCATGCTTTGCTTGTTTACTTATGCAAAATCTTGCAAATGTGTTTTGCATATGTCAATTGTTTAGGTTATTAACTATTCAAATGCCACTATTATAACCATAAGTCATTACAATCATCTTAGTTTATTAATTAAAGAACGATTTATAACAATTATGTTTATCACAACTAGGTATACATAAGAATTGTGTCCTGGACAAAGCAGAGAGATATCAGCTGATAAAATGATGGATTACTAATTTGTCGAAGATTGTCTGTAAAGGCCACATTTTGGTGTTTGTTTATAGAACTAAGGAACAGGACTTGTCAGGGCAAATGATCCACTGATCACCCTAGGAGCAGTTTGCATTGGATTCTTAAGTAGAAAAAAATATGAACCCACCACAATGCAGTCATATCACATCTCTTCATGTCTAATCATGTCTGTTTCTTAGCAACTGCTGTATGTGGAAGGACTTAAGTTAAATATGACATTAACCCTGTCGTAGATCTAATAACCCTCACATTGGACACTTGCACAGTTGTTCCACAAACTGAGGGTCTGAATGAATTTTACACACTGCTGAAATACACCTTCATTGGCTAGGATAGTAACTGCCTTGTTTCCTTCTTTTTAGTTTTTTTCTGTTTATTAAGACAACGATACAAACAACAGATATATGTGAGATATTTGTGGAATTGGTCAACAGTGAATATGACCAGGCCATGGACTCAAATACCAGCCGCTTCTTTCTGTGTGCACCTGGGTTTTCTTCGGGCATTCCAATTTCCTCCCACGGTCCAAAAACATGAGGAAATTGTTGACCCTAAATTGCCCCTTGGTGTTATGTTAAGAGTTACACAAAACTATTAATAAGAGTTGACATGAAATGAATTATTTTTAGTTTGTTATTTGGTGTGACGACCTATTTGTAAACAGCATTGTAGTAAACACTACAGCTTCTAGCTGGTTGGTCTGTGGTTGTTGCCATCTCACTTTTATGTCGAAATATCTGAATTATTTGCACCATTCTATAAATGTCAAAATGGAAGCCTGATTCCTATACAGCCTTGTCATATTCTATGTTTGGATTTATTGTAGATACTGAAATCATTGTGGTGTCTTTAGATGATAGTATGAGTGCAATTGGAATGGTAGTTCAGAAAGTAGAGGGTTTGTGGTAAGAGATGTGAAGTTATTTCTGTGTGTGGTGCCTCTAAAGTTTCTCCACAGAGGACTGTGGAGGAAAAAAAAAAAAAAAAACCTCCATTGTTATTCACACCAGAGGGAGCCAGTTCTGTGTTTCTTGTGGAAAAGATGAGGGCCAAATTGGATTTCTAACTGAATGAGGAGTCAGCTACCTGGAGACGATCTAGAGAAAGTTGAGCCACCGTCTCTTCGTGGGGCTGCTGTTGGAGTGCCTGCCATTTGGTGAATGGACGACTCGTCCACGGACAACTCGTCCACAAAACTGCAACCCCATACAACTTGTACATGCGATTCCAGACAACTCGTCCACAACAAATTTTCTCAGAATTATTGATTTGAATGATTAGATTTCAAAGTATATTTGACATCTTTGGAAGGATTAATTAGTATATTTGACACAAAAACATAAGATATTAAGTATATTTCACTCAAAAACATAAAAATTGGCAGCTGCGCAGAGCGCAAATTCACCAGGAGCACACTGTGCACTGGCTCAGATGCGGCCTTCAGAAATACGGTTTTCAGAAATGTATGTCTGAAAACAAATAAGCCGTAAAGTTAGGCTCTGAGTGATGCGTTCAGGTGCTTGTTTACATGCGGGAAAACTCCCTTCTGACATGTTAAAGAGCTGCAGGGCACATACACTAGTGACATTACATGCTAAACATGATTAAAATATGACTGATACAGTCATTAGCGAGCTGGGACATGCATGCGCAGTAT
>OMNM01049359.1:0-12175 GCA_900302745.1 Parablennius parvicornis
ATGTGGTCACTCATGTGTCCCCTGACACACATTTCCTAAACAAGCACTCTCCAAAACACTGCTGGTTACCATGGCACTAATACTGGCCTGAGTAAATAAGAGAGAACGAGGGAATAATGCCCTGAGGGGAAGAGTTGTTAAAAGTAGTGGGGGCAATATAATTTGTGTGTATGTGTTGTTGCCATTGCGCTGCTCCAATGGGAGAGAGGTGGCTGGCAAAATCATTAGTCCGCGCCGGCAAACAATCTGACATGTCAACGTTTTTCAGCCTTGTACACAAGACCAAACGTCATAAACACTTACAGATACAGAATGCATGAACACATCCGTGCACAAATGTTCAATTACGTGGTGTCAGTGTTCCGCAGATGTTCACTACAGGCTGCTGTAGTTAAACCATATGTGCTCATTACACTAATTGCATATTTCCTCGTGTTTGTTTACAGAGCAGCTACTTGCAGATTTGAAATAAACCACATCTACTGTCTCTGCTTCTAAATCCTGTTTAGTCTGACTCACACCTGCAAACTCGTGTTAAGCATGTTTAGTCTGGTTTCAGCATTTTTCATTTATTTGCCTCTAAATTCTACATTACGTCAGACAAAAGGAGCTTGGAGTATTCACTTCACAAAAAGCAAAGTGATCATCCATCCATCCTTTCATGCAACTTCCCACCAATCCAATCAATCTGTCCATTCTAAAGTGATAAAGTCTTAGTTGTGAGTAGCCGAAGGAGTCAATCCCCGACACACAGGGCAAAGGGCAAAAAAAGAAAATCAAGTGCGAAAAAATAAAAAAAATCAACACATGGCGAGGGAAGGTTGGTACACGACATTGAAATCTGTCATGCATGTTTCACATTAAAGTATGACCTTGACAGCTCTTCATTAAACTGGTAATACCTTTCCCATTTGTAAAGCTCTTAAGCTTTTAATATGTTTGACAGTTCCTCCATCAATCCCACATCCATCATCTTTCAATCGTTTGCGCTGTCCCCTTCTGTCTCTCTTACATGCTGCTGATTAAACGATAGGTGGAAAGGAAATGTTAAATGTTGAAGAGTACTGTGAAAAAAAATTGATAATTGAGAGATAAGTATTAGGTGGTTTAAACACAGGATTGGCAGCAAGTTGTTTGTATTCATTAATTGTTCACATTTTACGTAAATGTGTACAATTGTGTTGTTTGTTTAGTTTAGTTTTTTTTTTTTTTACAAACACTGAACAAACAAGAACAAATTTCACAACTGGCTCAATCACAGTTAAGGTAAAACCATTTAAATCAGTTCCTTGTAGAGGAATGTCTCACTTATTAGTTTAACCATAATGCCATTAAAGGTTTCGCATACCTCCACACAAACTGACACACTGCACTGCTCAAACAACGAAATACCAATTAGGCACTGGTGAAAGAGATGAAAAGAGGAACGTGTGAGTTGAACGTTTTGTGCGTACGTGTCCAAGGTCCATTCTATTTGTTCAATGTCAGCCATGGAGAATATACTATAACCTGTTCGGCGTCCACCCCCCTACTCTACATCCCTATCGTGCAGCTCAACAGTAAATCTTTTCGAGGTTTCTTTATGTATCCGTGTTTTAGTTGGCGCTGCTCTGGGTGTAGGATGTGGTACACACATACATTACACTTTTTGTGATGCACACATTGTATGAGAATAATATATGAACACATACAACGTTTTTTTTATTGCACATTTGATTAATGGAATTAAACATTACGGATGAATATAAAAATGTCTTTGGTCTTTAATGGATTTGGTTAATGTGCTGCGTTGCAGTCTGCCAAATGCTAAAGTTTCATTTGAAATAATGTTGATTTAATATGGCTCACTCCTCAATCTTTTCATTTTAAGTCTCTTAATTTTAGGTCTGTTTTCTAAAGTCACACTTCTTACCCCAGCCATTATTTAAATGGACAGGAATATCATATGGGACAAATGATAATGAACACCTTCAATAGATTTACTGTGATTATTTTTTTTCCATGTTGGAGGGACGAGTGCAGCAGAATGTTAACCAGTTCCTTGGTTACCACTAGGTAGCTTAAAAACAACCCATAAAACACACCTCACTTCATTTTACAGACACATAAAGCTTGGATGGAACACCCATTGGACCAATTCACTTGCATGGCAGAACTACCCATTGCCTCATCAAGAAGCAATGACAGCCCAGTCTATCTAAATCACACATCTGTATATAAATGATATACGACCTCGCACAGCTCCGACTATCCCAGCGGAGGCCTCCGGGTTCAATTGTCCCTTCATTATGGATGTAATCATCCCAGTCTAAAGACCACATCTGGAGCTCACCAAGCCCTCTTGGCCCGGGGTAAGACAGAGTGTAGCCCGTCATGGTCAACACATGCTGCAGCACTACAGCTAAAGCACCTGGGTTGTTGGACAGTGTAGCTCAGAGCCTGAAGGCTCAGGACTGGGTAGAGATATTTTCATCTGCACTGTAAATGCTTATTGGTAACAACTTAAATGTGCCTCTGCAGACAATAAAATAAAGACATATTTCTGCCCCCTTTCCCCCTCTCTGTTAATTCAAATTGTGTCAGTATTTTGTAGACTGAAGCAGTTTAGGGGGGGAAAAGCGTGCAGTCTTGAGTGAAAACTGTATTTGTGTGCTGTATGTACTGGCCTGTATACTGAATGTTTGAGTGCGTCCTGGGATCAGCCCTGGCTTTAAGTGTTTATGATTATTCTTTATCTGCAAGCCTATATAGCAATGAGTAAAGCCAGTGTCAGTCTCAGCACCTCATAAATCTCCTCTCCACCCTGTCCCTGGATGATGACACACGTGTCTTGTTCCAAAATGTTACTTGTTCCAAATGCCACGTCAGGAAGGAACGTATTTTCATTAGCTGACCAGAACACACACATCGCACTTTGCTTATATAAACAGTGTGCCCACATGGAGGGACACACAGAATATGTCCATGTGCTCATGCACAACCACCCAGTCAGTCATCAGTGCACACACACGCACACAAAACAGGAAACAAAGCATAATAGGCACAATCCGAAAAGCCCCTCTTTATGTAATCAACTTTTTTCTTCTTTTTTTTTAACAGACGTTGCTACACAGTAGTGCCACAGTTAGAGAAAACTTCAGCGTGGATAGACAAATGAGGGCTTTTTTGCTATGTTATATAAAACATTGGTAGCAGACTGAGAGGCAGGAGAAGGGCAGGTGTGAGGTAAAAGGACATCCAGCTGCAGCCGGACATGGAGGACTCGTGATGGTTCAGTCAGCAGTCTGCTGCACGATGAAAGCTTTGGTGTTATTAAGTAAACAGGTTATCTGCAATCATGATGGATGCACAGCGCATCAGCTAAAGCAGGAATCTTTCCCAAGACGACCGACATCCACACTCACTGGAGAGACATCTCAGAAGCAGATGGGGTGTGCGAAAGTGACATCGCTGACGTTTTCCCGAGGCACTGCATGTCCATCTGAAAGAGATAAATCTCTGACACAGGTCCCACTGAGCAAGGGCCAAACGCATATCCAGGGAAACTGCATTAGCACAAATTCTTTCATATGCTGGCAGAAGGAGCCAGACGTGACAGAAAAAAATGTAGGAAATGATGGATATTGAATTAGTAGAACAGTCTTCATGCGTACACCCACACGCACACACATATCACACAAAATACACAGACTGAGGTTAGCATAGCCCTCACAAGTAATTCTTTCTGATTGCTTTAACAAGCCACCACTTTCATTTCTCTGAGACCGTCTGTTTAAACACTTGGAGTGTAATATTGAAGTTTCTGTTTGGTCAGGCCAAACTGCCCATTTGGATAAGTTATTGGAACAAGGCAAGTATGCAGGGCTGATTTCAGTGAGCACCGCAGAGTGTGGCAATCCCAAAGTGATATTGTCACATTTGTGAACTTTTGAAGAGGGATTGAGGGAGAAAATACTTCACCATGAGTGTTTTTTTGTTTGATTTTTTTCAAAATAATGCTAAAATAGATGTCAAATATTTGGATTCAAACACCAAAGTTGCCTTAATTGCCTCAATTGCCTCAATTACCTCCAATCCAAGGTCACTTTCGAAGTTTGTCTTTGTCCAAGAGGGTTTTGCACTCCAATTTTTTTTTTAAACATCACATTCCCTCCTTCTTACTTACTTTTTTTTATGTTTTGATCAAGGCTTTCTCTCTGACAGGAGCAATCTAGTTAAAGACACCCAGAACAAAAAGTTATTATCTAATTGCATTTTGTCCTGCATAGTAATGCTCAATATATGAGATCAGAGAATTATTTATTTTAAGTTAGGCTGTCTCATTTTCCCTTTTGAGGTTTGCTTTAACTTATCTAGAAATTATTTTATCCAGCCTGTGTAATGCTGCGAGTTGCATTAAAATAAATCTCTCACATAAACCAGAAACATACTGCCCCACACTAACTATGTGTAAATCCCTGACACAACAGCATTTGAAAGTTTTCCATAGTTGTGTGTCCAATAATTTAAGTTTGGTCAAAATCATTTTTTTTCCTCCCAACATAATAAAATGAATTTCCACCAGATGTATAAAAACATCCATGTGGATGAAGCTTATTGACATAATTTTGAGAATTTTAAATGATTTGGCTTTGATGTCTAAATGAATTTGGCAGCAGAGGCATTAACAGCAACAGCTTTTGTCCAACGCCAGTTTTGAATACTGATTTTTCATCTGCAATCCGTGTACTCTCCTGATGCACGATGCTTAAATGTTACTGCCTGCAGCTAAATGTGTCAGTATGCCGCTCGGGTTGTTTGCATGAGTGAGGAGGTGGTTGGATGACTTTGTAACATAAATGTATTGACTTTTTCTATTCTATTGGTTTGATCTTGATTACAAAAGTGTCCACCTCTAACATAAATCTCACTCACACACAGAATATAAACAGACACAGCCGTTGGTCAAGTCAACCAATGGCCCTTAGACCACAACAGTAATCTAATCATCTACTGGAACATGGGACAGGATGGGGAAACGTTAGGTACAGGACAAAATGAGTAAAATATGCCAAACTAAATTGCACACCCACACAATTACATGACTGTGTCTACCCTGAGACATCGGAGAAATACCTTGTCCGTAAATGTTTTTGTTCAGTCCCAACCACAAGACCATGAGGGCAGTCTTGTTCGCTGGAAAGCCGAGTCCCTTTTGTTTAGAAGAAAGAGAATAATGGCTTGTTGGAATGGGTCACCCTGCTTTACTTTCATGCCGGTGGTTGTTACGGATTTCTAGGGATTTAGAATAAAGCCATTTGAGGATCATGTCATTGTTCAGAGCGGCGTGGATACACAGGGGAATGGAAAGTCACAGAGCTTAGTTAGACCTTGCAGTTCTGCATGTTTTGAAATGATGATGGAGAGATTAATGTATAAAGTCAAAGTCAATTGAGCACAGACTACATACCAATGCAGGCACATGGAATTCAGTGTGTACACACTCACATGTGAGCATCCCCATCAGTGGTTTGTGGGAAATACATATCCTCCACACAGTAACTCAGGCCTAAACATACCAGACAGATCAAGAGAAGATTAGGTCATATGATGGGAAAATTTGCAAGTGATGCGGAGAGGGACGGACGGGATGTGATGAGGTAGAAAGTTACGTTTAAATGTTTATGACGACCCCACCTACCCACCAAGAGCCACAGAAGAGTTTAATCATGAGTCACAAGAGGCTGTTGGCCACAGAGCAAAGACTTATAGACGGCTGACAAAGATAGTGACACACTGCACAGGCATGTTAACCAGCGAGGCCAAACAAGACACAATAATAATGACACAATGCACAAGCAACAGATCTACATGTATGAGAGGTAAGCTCATTAAAGTCTTCAGGGTGCTTGCACACATGCTTACAAACACACACCCAAACATAATCAGATGCACAGCGACTCAACACAAGTGTTTAAATTCCAGGAAGACCTCTGTAATGAGGACCGAGTCATTTGGATGTAATTATAAGCAACCAAGCGGAAAAGATGAAGTAAATCAACCCCAAGTGATTCCAGTAACAAAAACTCAGTTCCAGTGTGTAAACTCATTTCACCATAAATGTAATTAATGTTGGTTTAAATGGAAGCTCTCACACTATTGTGTGTCATAAAACATTGCTGGAGGTTTCAACTGAATCGTCTCTCTAATTTGTTGTCACTCATGTCAGGTTATTAGTAGTGTGAACAACAGAGCTCTGGTGTCCTCTTGTGTCCATCACTGGGTTTTACACCTGATGAGACCTGAGCAAGACTATATTAAAAACCTAAAGCAGAGATGCTGTGCAGACAAATATAAAGAACTTGGAATCAAGGTTAATATCATTTATGTAGTTACACTCTTTTAATATATCTTTCTCATCAGCATTAAACCTGTGTAAAACAAAAATCGTGATCTTTTTGGTAAATATAAAGCAATCAATCAGGTAAATGTAGAGATAGAGGGTGTAGATATAGAGCGGGTGGATCAAAAAGAAATTTGTTGTGTTAATTATTGATGACAACATTTGCTGGAAACCTCACGTGGCACATGTTCAAAACAAACTATCCAGAAGTATCACAGTCCTGGCCAAAGCTAAAGGTCTATTAGACCATAAACCATAAATCACATTCTTTAGAATTTATTGGTGTTCCATTATATAACTTACTGTGTGAAGGTATGGGGAAATAGATATGCAAGTTCAATACAAAAAAAATCTGTATACTACAAAAAAGAGCAATAAGAATCGTTAACAGGGTTGGTTTCCGTGAGCACTTATTTATTATTTCTACACTCAAAAACTTTCAAATTCATTGATCTGTTGGAGTTCAAAACAATTCAAATAATGTGCAAAGCAAACAATAACTTATTACAGGTGAATATACAAAAAAAATGTCTTTGAAATAAAGATTCATTCATCATCATGTCAATATTGAACCAAAGAAAACAAAATGCAAGTTATTATGACTTTGGTTTCATCCATCCAGCTTCTAAACAGCTTCATCCAACTCAGAATCAAGAGGGTGCTGGGACGAACCCCAGAAGGCTACACCCTGGACAGGTCATCAGTTCATCACAGGGTAAACACACACACATGCATGCATGCAAGCAAGCGCGCGTGCGCACACACACACACACACACACACACACACACACACACACACAGAGAGAGAGAGAGAGACACACACGCACATTCACACATCCGGGCAATTTAGAGTCACCATGCCACCATAAAGGCATGTTTTTGGACTGTGAGAGGAAATCAGAAGATGAGGAGAAAATCAAATCAAGCTGTGTTATCACTTCCATTTATCCATCTTCTATACTGCTCCATCTAGTTCTTGGTCATGGTTGCCTGGAACCCATACTAAGTGACGATGGGTGAAAGCAGAGTTCACCCTGAAGAGGTCACCAGTCCACCACAAGGCAAATGGAGAGACAGACAACCACAGACCCTCATGGGAAATTTTGAGTCATCTATCAACCTCACATGCATGTTTTTGGACTGTGCTAGTAAATTGGATCACCCAGAGAAAACCCGGGCACAGTGAACATGCAAGCTCCATCACTTAATTTAAATCCACAACCTTGATCACGGGATCATCAACCACAGTGAAGTAATGTATAACGTCACACAGGATGCTTGCTTGCAGAAACTGTATTGTATTCTTGTTTCCTCTAGATGGCCACAGCTACCAACTGACAGATAGGATGGTTCCTGGAATGAGGGGAGCATTTGCAGCGCAGCAGAATACATCAAAGATCTATGGAGGTCAACAAAAGTCATCACTCGCTCTCTCAAAAAGCAGCATTTCACATATAAATCAGAATCACACGTGACATTTTGTGGAGGTCAAATACACTCACATCTAAATCTTAATTTCAAAAGTGAGGTTTTTTTTTTTTTAACTGTTAAGAGCTTTTGGTATGGAACAAATAGAAGTGAAGTGATAATGAATTATTCTCACATCAGTCGCAAAATAAAATTTCATGCACAGACGCCTGTTAGTGTAAAAATGGAAACATCTGATGACAGGGCTCATGTGTGTACAATGATCCTGACACAGATGGGTCTGTCGCCTCGCTGTGAATCATTTTCACACTAAGCTGACGTCACACGTTTCCCAGTCTTTGGCTACTTATGCAAATGAAAACCATAAGAAGTCTGAATGAGCTTGCAGCAGAGTGGTTTTTTAATTCTTTACTGCAAACTAAGTGTATGATTTCTGATTACAAACACAGTAGAAAGGTGTTAATGAAGCAGTTCATCAGCCACAGTATTGTGAAATCACTTCTCTGTTCTTCCACTTTCTTCTTTGTCTGCTTTTCAGGGCGGTGATCATACTAATTTTGATTTTGCTCCGTCTGTACACGCCTAGTGTCAGCTGTCCTCTATATATGGCTGTTTGTAAGTGATCTGAGCTGTGAATGTAAGAGTTGCTGATGCTACTGAAATAAAACCCCTCTCTGTGGATTCCATCTCACCTGTTGCCAATAAACACTTTATTGCAGAGAACATTGGATCCCTGTCTGTTGGTATCCTTGAGGTTCTATGTTTACCTAAGTCACTACATGCATGCGAGACCCACACATTCAGCCACTCACATGTCCTAGTAATCAGTGTATTTTTGTGCCTCTGACCTGCGGTGAACAAACAGGCATATCCGTTTTGCAAATACTCCTGGGACCATGAGGCTTGGAGCTACGCTCACTTCTTTTTCTCCGTCCAGCTATAATGGGCAATCCACTCCGCTCGGGCTTGCCACCAACTGACTGCGCCACCAGGTTGCCCCAGGACCTTGGACCGGTACCAAGCAGACCGGGCCAGAATCCCAGCAGCCAAAACCCAACAGATGTACCGCATGGACGACGACATCACAAAATCAGGAGACAAACATTTAAAATGATCTCCCCCACACACATAATCACACTCATTTTCACATCTAAATATAAATGCTGCATCAGTACGGGAGTTAGTGGATGAGTGGAAATATAAATCTGGCCTATCAGTTAAATCTCGGCTGATTTGTCTTTGTCCTTCTGGTGTCTACTTTGAGGTTGCTTCACAACGAAAGTTTGAATTGCACTGCCTTCGCTCTAAGTTGTGAAAGGTGAGGGTTAACTTTGCAGTGTGGTAATAATTCAATGTATTTTCAAGAACTTAATTCAAATATGAAGAAAATGAAGAATAAAAACCCTAGAAACTCACAAGTGATGTTGATGTTCAGTATGAGCATGAGAGTGGATACAAGAGGTGACTTCAAGTGACTTTAGATGTGTCAATATGTGTCACTGCCAGACAAGCTGGTCTAAATGTTTCACCAACTACCCACCAAATAACTGTCTCATCTTTACAGAGTATGGTCTGAAACTCACAAATTATCTTCTGAGCAGCAGTTTTCTGATGAAAATAGGAAGCTAAGTCTAAAACAAAACAATAAAAGGTTGAAAAATGTCTGATTTGATGAGTTACGCTTCAGGTTTGGAACACATGGATTGGTCCTCTTAGCAGTTCAGATGATGATCATTTTGTTATTTATTTCCTTTAAGACTACAGTGTGTACATCTTTTAAAGGTTGATTCAAGCAGGATAATATAAAGCTCAAGTTTTATCCAACTGGTCTTTTAAACTTGACACTTCACAGTACAAACATCCTCAATCCAATAGGGCACTCACGGGATCACCGATTACAACAACTGCATGATGCTGTCAGGAGAATATGGATCAACATCTTTAAGACATTACTTAAGTAAATCTATGCCACTATGGATCGATGTAGTTCCTGGAAAGGTGTACAGAAATAATGCTGATTGTTTAATGTATATTGGCTCACTTGTGATATTTGTTGTATATTTTTGTTCTTTAGATGATCAGCTCTACAACAACACTCTGACCTCAACAATACTAGAGATGAAGCTGAGGTTTTTCACAAGTTAGTTTTGAGATAATAATTACTATTTTGAATGTATAATTCTTTTTCTGTACCTGTCACAGCTGATGAAGACATGTTTTAAATGGTGATGTGCTTCGCCTGCTGTGTTGTTCACAGAAGGAAGACACATATGTGAGATACAAATTGGTGCTTCTCATTTTTCATTTGAACATGGCCTTGTTCCAGTCACTGCCCTGTGTTTCCTCTGCTCAACAACCATCTAATAGTGGATTAGTTTGGGCTTGTAAATGCTGCAAAGCACCATGAATGAAAATTGATCTTGCACTTTAATGAGAAACATGGAGCAGACCCCCACTGCCATATCTCACTTCCTCTTTTCAGTTCTCTTTTTTTCTTTATAACAAACCAATGTGGACTTTTTTGTCTGCGCATCGAAACACCTGACAGTCAAAAGAATAATTATTCCTCTTGTAATGCCAGCTCATCAGCTCTCAGCATTTAAGTTGAGAAAATTAGCCAAAGGCAAAGGAGCATGTTACGTTAGGAAATCCGACTTCACTGTCTATGCAAAAAAAAAAAAAAAAAAAAGTAGGAAGAGTCACACAGAGTTACACACAGACACACCGAGGCATATCCTGCTCTCTTTCTCCAGACCAATGCTGGCACCGCAGCTCCTCAGGCCTGCCTTGGCTGGTGGTTTGATAAATTGGTCTTTTCATCCTGTCGATGTGCATTGTGTCAGTGAGTTTGTGCGTTTTTTGAATCTGCAAGTGCATGCTTCCATGTGTGTGTTTGTGTGCGTGTCTGCCCGGGTACATTGTCTGAGCTTGAGAAGTGTTTGGCGTCCTCACTGAAGGCTGCTGTCACAGCTTCTGAAAGCGTGTAATAGGTGCCCATTCTACCGGAATGAATACACGTCCATACAACGGCGAAAAAATGTGGCATTTCAAAAAAACTTGGGATAATCGAATAGAAGAAAAAAACTCATAACAAGGGAAGCGACAGTGTAATTCTTTTTAGCTAAGGTCTAAATTTGTTGCATATGATTTCTGTTCCCAGGACACGATGAATTAATGCCATTTTTGATAGATCAAGGGTGGATAATGTTGGCAGTGCTGAACAATCTGGCACTAAACTGGGCGTTTGTGAGTTGGATTGTGATTCAGGCTGTGTAATGTTGCCTTGGTTGGATTGGGACTCAAAGGCAATGGTTTGTTTTTTCAAAAACCACTTCAGAATGATTCTTTGTGAGACATAGGCACATTTGCAGCAATTTGGGATTCCCGAGATAATAGTTAGAAGAAACTGCCAGTTTGAACACCAAAGTGTCTTTTGTTCCAGTGAATGACACATTCAGCCACACACTGCGAATTATCTTCATTATGTGTCTTGTCTGTTGACAAATCATTATCCTGCTTTCCAGTCCTTGGACTCAAATCAGCATGTCTGCAGCGAAATGCAACATGAAGAAAAGAACTTATAAGTAAAAGACAACTGCAGAACAGACAAGCTGTTAAAGTTATTATGACTATTTCTTTTAAACCTGGTATACGTTTACCACAATATCCTGTTCTGAACTGTAGAAGTGCAATGCGGTGCAAAGTAACTTCAAATGTCATCTGTCCCACACAGTGTGCGTCAAATAGTTTGATTTGCCGGACGAAGAGTCTCAAAATCAAAAGAACTCAGTGTATGATGAACCAGTCAGTCCAACTACAATATATAAACTATAATGCGTAATCGTTTGAATAGAACATTGGTTACTTTGTAGATATGTGTAAGCGTGTGTTGTTCTGTCTGTATTTGTTGGCTCTGTGATGAGTTGGTGACCTGTCAAGGGTCTACTCTACCATTTGTCAAGTGTAAGTTTGGATAAGCTCCAGCCGTCAGTGACACTAGTGTAGATCAGAGGTGTCAAACATACAGTCTGTGATCCAACGGTACACATAGCTTTCCCTCAGATACTTCTGTGAAAGCTAGCAACATTTTTGCTCAAAAAAATATTTATCAACATCAAATCCATACTGTCTGGGTGAGTTTCTAAAAGTATGTACACAGAAAGCTTCAGAAATGATGCGCTCTGAAGAGTGACCTGCTTTTCCAAACAGCCTGTAAAGAATCACTGCAGCAAAGAAGATTTCAAATTGCATGCTTTGTAAAACAAAAAAGTGAAATAAATGCTGATGTTTTGAGAGAATTATTCTTATGAATACACGAGTTAAAAACACACTAAGGTTTCATCTTTACAATCATATTGTTGGTAT
>OMNM01049360.1:0-10658 GCA_900302745.1 Parablennius parvicornis
TGTTTGTGTGTTCTTGTTAGTGTCTTTGTTGTGTGCAGATGAGAGAAAGTGTGTTTATATTGTGTTTTTAAATCACCTCGGCCTGATTGGCTATTTAGTGTCTGCTCATATGAATGCGTGACATCTTGAGTTGGGTGATGTGGAAAAGTGGAAAATCCCCATTCTGCTCCCGGCTGTGGTTCGGGTGCTAGAGCAGTTGTCTCTCAATTGGAATGCTGCCGGTTTGATTCCCATCTCTGCCTTTCTACTTGTCAGAATGTCCTTGACCAAATACCAGACTCAAATTACTCGCAACGGATGAATTAGTCACCTTTAATCTGCCTCCATTGGTGAGTGAACAGGTGATCAATGATGTAAAGCGCTTTGAGGACTTCTTACGCTGTGGAAAAGTGCCAAAATAGTAAAGTCCTTTTAACCGTTGGTGAGAGTGACAATGACGAGTTGTGCTCAACCCCTCCCACCCCATTTTCCAGAGCTTAAGATAATTCCTACCATAGAACTAATAACATTGCGAACACCATGTATATTAATAATTTAATGACATGATCCTAATAAGCTTTAGCATTTTTCCACATTATTCATGGTCCTCACTATATTTGCAGCTTTGATATTTACCAGGGCCTGAGCAAACCTAAGTCCTGCAGTGTGTGTGGTTAATACAGGGGTGTGTGTTCATTCACTAGTGACAGGGTGACAGTGGGTTTCTGGGGCTGCTGGCCATTATCACAGTCTGTCCACTGTGATGACAGCTCAGGATCCCTCCGCGATGTACTTCTTCCCTTCGGGTAACAGGGATCTGCAACTCTTTTGGGAACTGGTTGTTGACGCTGAAGTTTGTCCTTTGCAGCTTCCTGCCGTGGCTCTTCTCCAGTTCTTGATATGTTTGAAGCTCTGGGCCTCTGGAGCTGGTTGTTCTGGCGTCCTGCTGATGATGTCGGCGGGCGGCTTCAGGTGCACATTCATGAACTCCTAGACTGTTGTCTCAGCGTCTTCCTCCAGCTGCTCGTCCTGCAAAGACAAAGTTGTCCCTGATGCTCCTGCTCTGGAGAGGAAGGACCGACTCCTTCATGTTCTTGTTTTCCTCCTACAGCCTGGTCAACCCGTGGTTCAGTGACTTCAGTGTGTCCTGCAGACTCCGATTCTCCACCGTCAGCTCTGCAGGGTGTTGCTGGCTGAACTCAAAAGAGTCCCGCAAAGCCTGGAACTCACAGTTGAGCACTTCGACCAGAGCTAATCGGCATTGAAGCTGGACAGTTTAATGTTCATCGTGTCCAGGATGTCCAAGAACTGCTTGCTTGGTGAAGAAGGCGTAGGGGGAGAGGTTCTCGGCATTGGGACTTCCACTGAACCTGATCTGCCTGTGGCATCTGGATTTTGTTGAGTTGTTGGTGACGTTATATCTACATGGTTTGTAGTTACAGCAGTTCTTATTCGCTTGAAAATTTTCATCTGTTTTACACCCACTTTACATGACTAATGAATGAAAAGGCCACTTTTCTTGAATTTTTGTGACAGAAAAGTTTTGTGTTTGGACGGGAACAGGTTTTGTAAATGAGCTCCTTATACAAGGAAATGCTAGAACGATGAAAATGATGTAGTTTTTATGTGAGGCCACTAGATGTTCCTGACGAAAGGTTTGTCAAAGTCAGAAGCTAGTCAGTCCAGTTGACGAAGTTCGACCACCCAGATGGGGAGAAGTTGGTGCTCTAATGCCTTGTGTGGGCTTTAAAAATATAAGAATTTAAGTTAATTTTTCAAATTTCGAAAAATCCCTCTGATTTGGCAAATGTTTTTTTTTTTTTTTTCAAACACTGAGTCGCAACTGAGTACAAACTACTAATGAGTCTGATTATTTTTAATGGATTAATGGAAGTTGAATATCATGTTTCAGATGTGGGAACGGTTGTTGGCATTTGCTGACAGTCTATATTCATGGGGCCCAGATAATAAACATTTACAGAAACATTCTTAGCTTTCTATTTTGCAACTGGACTCCTCTTCTTCCTCCCCTGGTTGTGCAGCTAAACACCTCTTTCACAACACACATTGCAATGTTTCTTCCTGACTAGGCTCCAGTCAAACTGCAGGTTTTGAGGCTCAATCCTCATTTTTTGCTGGGATTAGATTTTTTTGCATGATCATTCACATTACAGTCTGATAAAAGTGACCTCTATTAGACTGCCGTATGAACGTGATCAGACCCGATGGTTTCGTGCCTCCGAGCACATGTGCAGAAGACACAGTTTAACAACCACTTGAAAATTAATATACAGGCGTTGAACAGTGTTACCAGATATGGTGGTATCCCCCATTTGGGTAGCCAAACTCTCTGACCTTTTAACTTTGTTTATTTTTGCGCATTTGTATGTTTAAGGCATGTTCTTTATTAAATATATAATAGTTTTAGGCTTTTAACATGATTTCTACACAGGCTGAGATTTGGCCTGGTTTTTATTGAGGTGTGTGGGTTTTACCTTTGAAACAGTGAGTCACATCTGGCAACCCTGGTGCTGACTGACATGCCACCCATATTAACTTAAATATGATGCGGCAACATGAAAAGGGAAAGAAGGAGAATGAGGAAAAAAAAGAGAGCACAGCTTTTAAAAGATTTTAACAATTTGGTGGAGCCTCTTCTTCCAAAGCTTATCCATGACATAATGAGGCAGTCGCATGTCAAAAAATATCCAAATTGGTACAATATTGGAACGAGGCCTGGGTCTGGAGTGAAACGATCAGAATTGGAACTTTCACAACAGGTTCGATATGGGTCACTTTGAGCAAAATCAGAATGGGGTCGCATTTACCTGCAGTGTGAACGAGGTCTAATTCAACACTTCTGGTGCAGGTAAGAAAAGAGAAATGTGCTGATGCAGAATGACTGCAGACGACTGACTGCGGTTTCTGCAGTAATAAGTGCACATTGAGCATCAGAGCGTTTCCCAGAGTCAGTGTCCTATAGACTGTACAAAAGACAGACACACACTGTGCAAACATCTTTCTACACACTCACTTCCCTGCATAGCCTCACCCTGCTGCCTCTTCAGGGCCGAGGTTGGGGAGGGAGGAGTGAAAGAAGAGAAGGAAAAGGGGGAAACAAAAACCATGGTTGACTTAAATGTGGCTCTCATTAAGATGGTCTGCACACATGAGGAGGAGTGCGAGCCAAGAAATGTCTCTCTGGCTGTTTGTCTCCTCCCTCCTGATTTCTTCTCAGTTCTCACACACTTGCTTTTACTGCTTCTTCGTAGGTCTCCAGTTTTGGTCTTGTCCTCACAGGATCATTTTTGATGTTTCTAATTTCCCCTCCCCCCTTCACTCCTCTGTTTTCTCTCCTTGGCTGAATAGACTCTCTGTTTATGTTTAACAGTTATAGCTGGAGAGCTCACCAGGAAACAGGGTCACCACACACATACAATAATGACATTACATATAAGAGAAATATTTTGGGAGGAAGTTGATTGCAGCCACTCAAAGCTCATCAGGGGTTAAACACCTCCTGCCCATGAAAGGGGGAACACAAAGAAGGATGAAACCTCTAAAATCAGGTAGATAAACTACTGAAAATATAATGAAATGTCCACCATCCTAATTTGTAATTGAAACTTTATGAATACATGAATACAATAAGGTTTTGTAAATGTGTTTCAAAACTACTGTATGTATGAAACTTGAGAAGCTCAGTCTCCGTTGAAAGCACCAGGTAAATTTGATTTGGGGGAAAAACATGAAAAATGTCTCTTTTGGTGATAAAGGCTGCCAACCCCTGGTCTAGGTGGTGCACTGGATGATGCTGCAGCAACACCTGCAGTGGACATGCTGGCATATTAATTTGCAAGTTCCTTTGCTTAACTCCTCTCTTCTATCGAACGGAAGGATGGACAATTCACATGTTCTTTGGGGCATGTTCTTTCCTTTGGGGCCTGCTCGATATGAAATTGTAACTTTACAGTCCGCCCTCTGCCTTTGCACATAGAAATGTGTCTTTTTACTTTGCCAGATGAAGCGTCACGGCGCCCCCATCTTGCATTCCACACTTGGCACATGCTTTATGGCATCAAGAGTGGAAGTGAGCACAAAGTAGTTAATTAAATGAAGCCTCGAGGTATTTTTTAATCACTCATTTGAGGAATCCATTCAAAACAATTTGAATTTCAAATTGGCAGCGGACCGCAGAAAATGACCAAACCTTACAACTATATATTAGTAAGCTGATGTTTAAATATCTTGTGTTTGAAAATGTTACAGTGACAAATATTTGTTTCTTTATGGCGATTATGACTTTTATGATCCTCGTCCAAAAAGACCCACCTGACCACTACCTAACCCAAACCCTCACCATAACCTCACCCTGATCTCTACTAGTAGTCACTGCATTCACTGACCTAATTGGTTATTGTCAATCTTTACCATCCAGCGTGAGGGCTGATGAGCCAGTCAGACACAGAGTAAGGCAGGGTTAGGTATTGCAAACCGTTAATTATTAATACTGAAACTATGAGACAATGAGCACATGCTATGGACAGTTTTTCACTAAATAGAGTCATCTTGTATGCCACTGTTTGTAAAAAATGTTTTGTTTCTGGGCTGCTTTAAAAAAGGCAGAAATTGAGCTTATACCCACTTCTCCAGGATCAGTACATCACTGAACATAACTATATGATTATTAATAAAATAGGGAGATAACTTGTATTTTTTAATTTATTAAATTATATATTTTTTTGCCATATTTAATCTATTGTTTACATTTGTCATTGTACAGGTGAAATTTTATGTTTCAAG
The DNA here is from genome assembly GCA_900302745.1 of Parablennius parvicornis. Lineage (NCBI taxonomy): Eukaryota > Metazoa > Chordata > Actinopteri > Blenniiformes > Blenniidae > Parablennius > Parablennius parvicornis. The sequence continues at coordinate 4,783 of OMNM01049360.1, forward strand.
CCCTGAGTTTTATTCAAAATAAAATGCACAAATGAAATGGCAACCACTTAATTTCATCTAGATGTATTTAGTTGTTTAGATTGGTGAACTGATCAAAAAAATAGCTGAAGGTTTCATCGTTAAAAATTAGTTGTTTGTGGGAGCACTAGCATTAATTGGCATTTGTGCAACTTTTTAAAATATGATATACTTTTGATACTTTGAAAAAAATCTAGTAATCATACTGGGAGGATTCAATATAAGCAGGGTAAATTATGACCTAGTGTTAAGCAGTTTGAATGAAATGCAGCAGTTATATTAAATGGCTTTGTGAAGTCTATAAAGGGTTAAAACCATCCAGTCAAATGTGATTGCTTCAACACTTTTAAAATAGTCCTTCTCTGTATATGTTTTCAAGTTTTCACTGCTCACATACCTGCTGTAATAAACTCTGTGGTTTGATTGCAGCACACAGTATAGTCATTATGTATGTTTAGTGAAATCTAAATGTGGTGTGATGAACTTGAACGCAGATCACTGAAATGATCTAACTGGCTCTTTTTTAAAAGAGTTTTCAACAAATTTCTATTGAAAGTCTTAGTTTCTGTTATTCAGGCTCATATTCAGTATATCTGCTGAAGAAAGTCATTTGAAGTGATTTTTTTCTGATGCTCAAGCAGCTGCAGTCTGTAATGATGGAGGCTTGCATGTCTTCACTCAGATGTGGAAGGTTTTAAAGATGTTTGCTGGTATAAAATGTGCTTGGATGCATTGGAAGCTGTTTGGGGTTAAAAATAGAAGTGTGTGCTCACTTGGTCCCCTGAGTGCTCTTTTCTCTGTAATTGGGAGTATTTGAAGCTTTTTGTTTGTCTTCTCAGAGCTTTAAGTGGTGCACGGAGGATTTTTATTTTCCTTTAAAAACACGTCCTGCTTAGAAGCTGCACAGTGAAAATATTACATGTGGAACCAAAGAGAGAAAGCACCCTGGAAAAAGCATTTTTGACCGAAGAAAATAATTCCCATCGGAGAAAAAAAAATGAGAACATTGTATTTTTTAACTGGGTTTAAGAGTGAAGAGTGAATTTGAATGAAAACTGTGCATGCAAATGGAACTTTTCCCTGAACCCTGCACTGCACTGTTCGGGTCATCTCCATCTATAACAGTTAGTTTACCTGTGTCGAAACACCGCGTGATAGCATTCTCAACGTTACTGGCTCGACGCCATATCTTGCTCAAATGGAAACTCTCCCTCCTACACACAACAACTCGCTAAAGGAGGTCCTAATCTATATTAAACTGGAAAAGATTTGATTTTCACTCACAAACTCAAATTCTGTCTTTAATGAAACCTGGCAACCCAGCACAGCACAACAGAGGAGTCGCACAAACTGGGATGAGTTATTCTCTCCATTCAGAGATGGACCTGCTTGTTTATCAAAGGGAAAACACTGCGGGTCAGTAGAATGTCTTTTTCACTTCCTTTTAAAGCACAACTGGAGGAGGTAAATCTTGCTGACGTCCAGCTTTGCCATATTGGGCGGTTGTCCGCCCAATTGGGCTATTTTTGTTTACATTAGGTGGGGAAAAAATACATTAGGCTGGTGATTAAAACATGGGCTGCTTCTGTCTACATTTGGCAGGTTTTTTATATTGTGAAAACAGCTTTTGATATTGTGAAAACAGCTCTCTCTCTCGTCCCCCAGAATCAAATCTCCCCAACAGTTGTTGGGGAGGTTTGATTTATCCAACTGACCTGTCTTCTAGTGACTGTAAATAGTTCTTCAAGTTCTCAACATTGTTGAAGGGTAACTTCGTGGTTTGGGGTGGTTTTTATTGGAACGGGTGGGTTTTAAGATGTCATTGGGCTAGGAAACTGTCAATCTGATCTGACAACACTGCTGACATGTAATCTCTAGAACAACCTGGATGAAGAGAGCTGCCAGACTTCATGTCCTGGCTGTGGAGGATCCTCATATACAATCCTGTCATGGTCTTGTGGGTGAGGATACGAGTGACACATTTTGTAGAGCAACAGAACGTACTTCTGTCCGCGGGGCTCCGGCACATCCCGCTTGGCATTTCACAATATAACAACACTGCATGAAACAGATTATACCACATCCCCCTTTCTTTAAAACAAATGCAGACTTATTGAACATTTACCGTATGCCTAAACACCATAACTTTGTTTCTATCCATTTAATTATTTAACACTCAGAAATCCAGTCTTTGTGGCTTTACAACAACTCGGCCAGACCTGTGGCATCTGTCTTTGAAGTCTGACCTGCAGATTCAGGTTGGGTTGGTGTGGGCGGTGCGCCCTTTGTTAGTGTGACTGGTGCACTTGAAATTTGTACATTTGGTGTTGTTTCAGGCGGTGGTATTAGGTGATGTCCATTTCTCCTGATAGTTCCTGAGGAACTCTCCACCACATATGAGTGAGGTGTTGCGTGAGATGATAAGACACTCCCTTCACACTGGTTGTCTGTGGTCCACACTGGTTGTCCTGGTGAGAGTTGAGGAAGCTCTCTCACACGATGTCTCCTGTTATACACATTACTGTCCTTCCACTTTCTCTCTCTCTCTCTTTCTCTCTCTCTCTCTCTCTCTGTCTCTCTCGTCTCCACTGTAGTCTTGTGTGGTAGGCTGGGATTGAGTAAAGAGTTAAGCTGGCGTACTGGTATACGAAGTCTCTGTCCCATTAACAGTCGTGCTAGGTTGTATCCTTTAGCCAGTGGTGTTGCTCTGAAACTTAAAAGTGCAATACGTGGGTCTTTTGCTTTTTTCAGAAGATTTTTGACTGTTTGGACATGACGCTCAGCCTCACAATTGCTTTGTGAAAACTTAGTACTGCTGGTTATGTGACTGAACCCATAGGCTGCTGCAAAGTCTTTGAACTGTTGCCTTGAGAATTGAGGTCCATTGTCACTGTAGGATAGTTGAGGAATGCCATGTCTGGAAAAGATTGATTTGAGGTGCACTATAACGTCCTCTGATCTTGTGGGGGTCAGTTTGGCTATCACCACAAATCTGAAGTAGTAGTCCATCAGAAGGATGTAGTTGCTGCAATTGAGTGTGAAAACATCAGCTCCAACTCTCTGCCATGGTCTCTCAGGGACCTTACTTGGCATGAAAGGCTCCACTGGGTTGGTCCGCTACTTAATGCGCGTGGCACAGTTTTTCACAAGCTCGTTGACTTGGCTACTCAGACCAAGCCACCATACTGTCTCTAGCTCTCTCTCTGCATCTGGACATTCCTTGATGTCCCTCGTGTAAAGCTACGAGGACGGAGTCACACATAGTGGTAGAAATACCTAGTCTGGTACCTTTCAGTAACAATCTGTTGTGCACCGTTAGTGTCTCTGTGTGGCCAATATGCTTTGAGTGGGCCTATGAGATAGCCAACCTCTCTGGCAGAATGACATGACTTCTGAACATATGCTGGCTGCTTTAAGCTGTTCTTTTAGTTGTGAAATATATGTTGAACTAGCAGGCAGGCTTTTGGTGATTTCATCCACAAAGATGTTTGTGTCAGCCAGCAGCTCTGCTGTATCCTTAAAATCTGGGTCTTGACTGACCGGTGCGTGTGAGAGTGTGTCTGCTGTGAGGAGTGCTTTTCCTGGTCTGTGAGCGATAGAATAACTATGCCTTATAAACCGGAGTGTCAACCGGTGGATCCTGGGTGGTAGCTCTGTGAGGGCTTGTTGTCCTACCAAGCTGACAAGTGGCTTGTGGTTAGTCTCTAAGCAGAAATGTCTCCCGATGAGAAAATCTATGAATCTTTCACATCCCCACGTCAATCTTTGTTTGGGGTTGTAGAATGTGAAAACAGAAGCTGACGACAGGTCATTTTTTAGCTCATCGAATACTTTTTTCTGTGCAAAGCTCCAAAACCACTGGTTTTTCTTAGACAGCAGGTCTCTTAAGGGCTTGTCTTTTTGAGCCAGTCCTGTAATGAATTTGCCTAACTGGTTGACCATCCTAATAATGCTGCACAGTTCGCTGACATTTGATGGCTCTTTCATTGATTTAACAGCTCTGATTTTGTCTGGTTCTGGTTGGATTCCAGATAAATTTGTTTTTACCTCTCTCTTGCTCAGTTCACATTTCTCCATGTTTAATGTGACGCCGGCTTCTTGCAGTTTGTTAAGCACTGTGTGAAGTCTGGCATCGTGCTCATGCTGATCTTCTCCCCATTGAGGATGTCATCAATGTGACAAACCATGCCTGGGAGCCCATTTAGGATCACTGACATTCTCCGCTGAAAATGCTCTGGGGCTGAGGCTATTCCACAAGGAAGTCTATTAAAGTGCTAACGTCTGAAGGGGGTAATGAATGTTGTGTAGTATGCTGACTCTGATGACAATAGAACCTGCCAAAAGTCTCTGTTTGTACCCAACTTACTGAAGACCTTTGCTCCAGCCTGAGATCCAAGTGTCTGCTCGACTGAGAGAAGAGAATCAATTTATTGTCATTGTTCAAGTACAAGTTCAACGAAATTTTATTTCAATGTGGAGTGAAAGAGAAGAACTGAGGCCACATGAGGAGCGAGAGGATTGGGCATGATGACAGTGTCGGTGAGTTGGGGCCATGGCAGTATGTGACTTATAAAGCTGCAATTTGCTGTAGCAAGAGGCCTGGAACTTCCTATATTGGGGTCTGTGAAGTTGGCTGCTGATCTGAATTTCCCCTGTCCAGAATGTGTGGCCAGTCCTAACAGGCAGACGGACAGATTGTAGGGCAAATCCTTAGCTCTGGCTCCATGATGGGTGGAGGAGACAGGCATGTGAGAGCATACGTAACAATTTCACGTTTGCAACGTGAGCTGTAAAATTAGCATATCTCCACCACATGTTTGTTCATAATGGTGTTGGGGATCATTGGAGCCTTCTTGGTATCTTCTGTACCTAAGGGGTCATGCGGTCAATGCGTCAGTTGGAGGCCTCTCTGTTGGCTGGGTGTTCTTGTCGTCTCTGTGGTTGTAATCCAAATATAACACTGTCAGGGCGGTCACCAACAGTGCTGCCACTGTCAAGCCTGCGAGAACGGCTTAGTAATGCACCATCCTCTAATTTGAGTAGGGTCAGCTGGTTTCTTCACCGGTTTGAGACTTCCACCCCCCTATTGGAGGGGGCTACAAAGGGGAGTCCCTTTGTAGCCGGACTTCACCCTTACTTATCGATAGGAATGACGTGCGTTACCTTCTTGCAGTGGCTTTGGTGTATCCACGTGGTTCTCTCAGCAACCTTGCAGGGCCGTAGGCGTAGTCAGCAGCACCTGGAAGGGACCGTCCCACTTTGGACTCGAGTAGTCATTTCTGCGGAAGGACTTCACGAGCACCCAGTCGCCTGGTCGCAGCTTGCAATCCTGTGGAGACACGGAGCCTTCTGGCAATTTACATGCATCGACAACTTCTTTGTTCTCCAAAACTTTTCTCATGTAGTCTGCCAATGTGTGCTCTCCTTCACTCTGGTCTAGTTTATTCTGAAGCAATGGTATCCTGTATGGTCTGCCATATACTACCTCGAATGGTGTCAGTCCTGTGGTGTCTGGTGTGATATGCATGTAAAGCTTAACTAATTCCAAACATTCTGGCCAGGGTCTTCCTGTGTGTTCCATTGTTTTCCTGAGCCTTGACTTTACTGTGCCGTTTGTTCTCTCTACTAATCCTGCACTCTGGGGGTGGTATGCACAATGATTTTTTAATGTGATTCCAAATTTTTCTGTTGTGGTCTGTACTTCTTCATTCACAAAATGAGGTCCATTATCACTTGAAATTTTCTCAAGAATTCCGTAGGTTGGAATTATGGTCTTGCAGATCACCTTTGCTACTGTTAGGGCGTCTGCTCTCTGTGCGGGGAATATTTCTACTCATTTCTAAAATACACCTATTATG
>OMNM01049361.1:0-11359 GCA_900302745.1 Parablennius parvicornis
GCGTCACAGGTGCGTTCTCTCAGCTCAGGCAGGACGACACGCACACAAGCAGAAACACGGTCTACGGCAGTGACGCGAAAAAACCCACCCGGCTCAGTGATTTATCCACAGAAAACACATACCATCTGCTCTGGGTATTGGAAAACAAGTCTCTGAGGGAGCAAACAAAAAGGCCACTTCACTACAGCTTTGATGACTACAAAAACGACGCTATCTGAAACACATAGCACCATCTTGTGTCATCGTTGGATGTTTATCAACCCCTCCTCTCCACCCCGCGTCCCCCTCAAGAAGAGATTTGAAAAGGGGGTGTGTGTGCGCAGGGAAAACAGACCTCACGTGTGTGTTTGTGTGGATTTTGGGGGCAGATGATGATGCTTGCGGTCCAAGTAGTGTGGAGATGAGTTAACCGAGGGTGTTTCACTAAGACTGGAGCAAAGGCCTAACCTAACAGCGGTATATTTTGATATTGTTTTAGAATCAGTACCAAAGTGGGTACACGCCTCTATGTGCAGTGCAAAGAAGAAGACAAACACACCAGCTTTTAAGAATGAATGACGGTTATAAGATAATAGTAGATTGAACACAGTTTAAACTTTTTTTTTTTCTTTCAGTATTAAAAGGAGGCCACTTGAAAAGGTTTGGGAATGTACACAACTTTTCTATTTTTCTTTCACTTTCAATAGATCAAACACAAACTGTGGCCACTGCTCATGACAGTTGTACATTGTTCCCATGAGCCAGGCAAAGATTGCACCGCTTGCTCGCCCAGCAAAAAAAACCAAACAAAAAAAAAAAAAAAAACCACACCAGCATTAAACAGTCCTTGAGGCAATGAAGAGGAACTAATCACCGACACCAGCTGCTGTAAAAGCCTGCGTGGCACATACTTGTGTCATGACTGAGCCGCGTTCGGCGCAGCGAAAGCACCACGGCTGAAAACTATTCGCAGGTTCCCTTGTTTCCAACCATGCCGACACTGATCCTATCGAGGTGTTCCGTCCCTGCGATGAACTTTCCAAAACTCAATCTGATCTATGTTTGATGTAACCTTTTTTTTTTGTACACCGGCTGACATGAAGGACCTCCAGCCTGCTGCCGCGTAAACGTGATAATGTTTGAACCGTTTCCTGGCATGCGAGCAAACTCTGCAGTGGCATGAAGAAGAAGTGAAGAGGCAACTGTTGACAAAGCTTTTATTCCTTTCCTTTTTATCAGGTTGCACAGAACTTATGATACACAAGCACGGTTTGAATATTACGTTTCAATGCGAACAACTATCTTAAACAAACAGGAGACGCTCAGATTCTGCCAAAAATTTTCAAAAAGCAAACTAAAAAGAGAACTTCATGAGTCTCATTGTTATCAATATCATCTCTGTATTGTTCAAATGTGCCAGGGAAGTTCAAAAAGTGGTAACATAAATAGTTGTATCATTTGGAAAAAGCCATTGAATCTTTGTTTTAACTCTTGGAAACTAATAACAGTATTTATATTTCTCTTAGACACTCGTGTGCATTCCCTTCTAATAGATGCTATATTTATTATAGGTTCTGTCTTGTCCCATGAAGGTTAGCAAATAAGTGGAAGGCGGAAAAAAAGGTGAGTCATACATACTAAGTCTTGGTTAAATCTTAGTGGAGGAAAGATATTAGCAGGGTTATATTATGATGTGACCATTTATATAAGAAACTCATAAGAAAAAGAACATTTCTGGAAAAGAAACAGTGGAGATCTTCATTTCACAGTCTCTCACAAACATCCAACGTCAGCTGCTTTTTGTGTAAAGCAAAGGACTGTGTGTTTTCATTTTGGAAAATGTAAGTTCCGCCTTTACCCTCTAGGTGGCGATGATCTGGTCTATTCTTAGCGATTTCGTTCCATAAAAGAAGTCAATGAAACAGAAAGGTAAGTATAAGCAGACCTAGCTACAAGAGAAAGCACGCAATTAAACGAGTAAATCAAACGTCAATTATAAGATTCTTTACACACTTGACCTGCCAAAAATATTATTTAGAAGTTTGTTTTTCTTTTTTTTCTTTTTTTATTACGACAGGCTTATTTCCAAAAGCAACCAATTAGGGGGGAAATGTTGGTAAAAAGAAAGTGTCCTAACTTTGAGCACTTGGCAGAAATGTATCACTGCTTTGGTGGCAGTTTATTTTCAGCTTGGTCTGCACCCAGGTAATAATTTTCAAATCCCTTCGGCAATCTTCGAAACGTCAAAATGCATTACAATTCAGTTTGTGCACATAGAAGAACATTAAATGTCCAGTGTGCCGTGCTCCCAATTGTTTTCACTTTCCAAAAAAAACACCCCACATACTGCATCTGCATTTGATACGCAGCGGGAAACTGCTTAACATTTAGTAATTGTTTACTGTTTGTTACATATAGTAGCAGTCAATAAAAGAAAGCTATTATAGAGGTGGTATTCCAACAACTACGAGCCTTTTTATTCTATCTTTACTGGTTTGAATAAGCCTGCATCAGAAGTGACTATCTAGATTACATCTGGGAAAAAGGTTTTAACTTGACTTGATAACCTTAAAAAAAAAAGTGGAAAAAGTCACTCAGGATGATGAATTGAATCTGTACCATGATGAAACAACTACCGTACTTTTTTTTTTTTTTAACAAATGAAAGATTCTACGTTTCTCATTTCTTTGTTTCCCTCCTGTGTCGTATCTCCCACGACTTTATCAGCCAGACTGAAACAAGTGGCAATTCTGGCACAAGCTCGGATGATAAAACCACAAAATCCAATCTGATAGGATTTAATTGTGAGACATTAACAGAGGTGGAGAACATTTTGATATCCAATCTGGTGGTGGTGGTGGTGGTGACTGGAAAAAATGACTCACACGCCATTCTACAGTAAACCACCGTCTGGATCACCACACTGGACAGACCGAGTCTGGCTGTCAAGCAAAAAAGATGCTGAGCTTGATATTAAAGCAGATACAGTAGAGAAAACTAAGAATATGAATGGTGGTTAATCGAATTCATTAATGTGTGAAAACAGAAAGATTTGCAAGGACGCTCTGTTGACTTACAAGCACTGCCCCAATTGTTTTTGTTCTACAAATTTGCTAACAGTCTGACCAGAACATGCTGCTTCTTCACACTCACCTCTGGGATTCAGGAGCAGAGTCCAGTGGAGTTTCCAGCTTCTCCACCTCTCTGACAAACACCTGATTAGTTTTCGGGGCAGTCTGAGCACCAGTTGCCCCGGGCAGTGCCGGGGTTTCCATGACTTCACAGACATTTCTCCCCTACTCTGTCGGTGTCTTCAACACAAAGCTCGCCCATTGTTCTTGCTCCTCTTTTATAATGATACTTGTCTCATTTTTTGCTCTTCCTGCCCTCAACTGTTTTTTTTTCTTGTTATAAAAAAAAAAAAAAAAAAAAAAAATGACACATGCAGGAGTCAGACGGCAGGCAGCTTGGGTTATCTTGACAGGTGTGGCAGCCGAGCATCCGCAGCCTAACAAGGCGGCAGGGGTAATAACGTGAGGGCTGAATCACATTTGTCACGCTCACATTCCTGCACACATAGAAGGGAGTTTGTTGTTTCCACCGATAATTCCCCGCCTGCCTGTATCGAGGGCTACCACTATGAAAGTAAAATTCCTTTCCCGGGTCCAGATTGCTCTTTAGCCTACAGCCGTCTGGAGCAAAACAGACTACTTCTTCTCGTTATTGCTTCTTCCAGCGCTTGAATGACAGACAATATTTACCCCTCCACTCAGAAGAATGGCTAATCAAGACCACTAAGCTCAGGGAGCCGGAGGTCCCGAGTGCCTCGGGGATATGCAGCATCCTACTTCCAACTCAAAATAACCCAACATGAGCTGCGTGCACCCAATACTACATTACAGAGCCATTTATTAAATGGCTCAGACATCAATTCAGCTACTGCGTGTAAAACTAACGATAGCGGCAGTAGACGTAGAATCAAGACCCGCTCTCTGGCTACTTGCCGAGTGCTACTGATGTGGAAAACACTCTCCAGGCACATGTGCTTGATTAAACACATACAAATGTGACTTGGCATGGGCCAACAAAGCGCACCTGCGGCTGGCATGGAAAATGGAAAATTAAAAAAAAAAGGACCTTGACTCTTCAGAAAATTGTAATGAGAGTTTCTTGAACACATCACATCTGAGAGAAAATAAAGACGTTCTTGTCATAATTATAAAAAGGATGATTTATCCAAGTCTAGTTATAAGGTCATAAATTCACAAGCATTGGTGCTATAAAAGCATTTCAGGTGATGGATCTGGTTTTATGGGATCAGTGTCATGAGCCATAAAGTACTTCATTCATGGATTTTGAATCTCACACAGTTAAAAGCGAGCAGGAGCCCCGACTACCGGTGATCCAAATCTTACTTTGTGTTCAAACCAGGCGACACAGCGCAGCATTAAGTCAGAACGTTGATATAAATCAAAACTTCACCAAAAACAACGACACACCGGAGAAACACAGGCGGTGGCAGAATGAGATCGCTTTCTGCTCAGTACAGACTCCCGGGTCATGAAAAATTGAACAGCCGACTCCATGGATGAAAATAAGCTGCTGCTTATGGAGCATTTCTTGGACATTTCTGAATGACTACAGCAGTTTCGTTCTACAATTCAGTAAAAAAGAAGCTTCCTGGCAGCGATCAGAAGGTTAAAGCTGCAACACTAGTGGGATGATGATACGTGTGGGCTCACTTTATATCAGACATTAAAGGGAGGGACTCCGGCAAGCCTGTAGGGAATGATGAACAGACCGACACAAGATGCTTCCCAGGGATGCATGTAGATTCTCACAACACATTAAGGCATAGCGCATATGGTGGGGGCTTCCTCGTCTGGATCGGAGCAAAAAAAAACTCAAGATTGCATTTCAGTCTGGTTTGTTTTTGCTTTTGACCCTGAAACTGTCGCTCTGAACAAAAGGGTGTGTTTAATGGCATATATCTAGGGAACCAATTTGATAAACAATGCCATGCTCACGCTAAATGTCAATCTGGGATTGTTATGTCCCCGCCAAGAGCTTCTAAAATGTCTCGAGAAGTCAAAAAGGCAGCAGAGATTTCTCGGGTGTGCACATCAATATCTGCAGGAAGGGGATCATGGCACCGGCACTTGTCACATCCTGTGTTCGTTTGGTTTTGACTTCTCAGTTCATACTTTAATTGATTCAAACCAACCTGTTTGGAAATGAGCTGGACCTGGCTTTACGTCTCTACTTGCATGTCAGCTGTACACCAGTTCAGCTATACTTTATTGAGCCAACCGGACCAACAACGCAGCTGAATCAGACTGCTAATCAAACCAAATCTGTTGAGTCTAAACACGCCCTAATATACACTTGCTCCATTCTCTTTAAACATTCACTTTGGCTCTCATTCAAGAGGACGGTTCCAGTTTCTTGGACTGCGGAAAAAAAAAAAAGTTCTTCTCTTCATGCTGACCTCTATAACCTCACATTTTGTACGGTCAGTCAACAAACAGTGCAGTCGTGTGTCTGAACATGTTTATTGATGAATCGTGTATACAAGCTCAGTTTTGTTCACGGCCTCTGACTGCTCACATTATACTCACATCAAGCCTTTTAAACCCTATTTGCTGATAGACTCAAATCAGACCGGCCCATCATTTCCTCAGAAGCCTTTTGGGAATTTTTATTCCGATATGTGCTAGATTCAGATATATATTTCAGAGTGGAGTCAGAGGCTTTTTACACTATTACTTGTATTATGACTTCAGCTGATTGGTTCTCCAGGCACGTGTGTTCTGTATGCTGCTCTGATTTGATTTACATGATGCCACAGTGTAATCTAATATGAATCAAGTAGGAACAACTATTGAGTATGTCGTTTTGCACTCTCCAAAACAATGAAACACAAGCAAAGGTCAATGAAACTGGAAGCACTAAGAGAAACTCAGTTAATTCTGTGATATAAAGAGGTGTAAACGCACTTGTGTGGTGTGCAGGTTAGAGAAAAATGGCACAAAAATGGTCAATGGATTTTGCTTGTGCAGCAGAATTTTACTACTTCAGCAGTATCAGCTCTTTACACCATCAGTCATTATCGCTTGAACATAAATGTCAATGGTTATGCTAAGCTACAAGAGTTTCACAGTCTTGCCAGAAAAATTCATTCTAAAATTTTTCATGTTAGATAATTAGTTCTTTCAAGTTGTAAAAACAAAGACACAAACTGTGGTTTTAATATTAATATTTCTCTGCTGTTATGGCTGACAGGCTTTGGCCAGAGTATACTTCTCTTAACCAGAACTCAACCTTCATAACCTCAGGACACATCAAGGAAAAGGCAACTGAACTGTGGCTACATAATATGATTCAACATTAGCAACAGTAATTAACTTGTCCCTTTCATTCATTTTCACAGCACAAGAGCTATTACTGACAATATCATGGCTTTATTTTCATTATATATTAAATTAATTAGCTGCTTTTTCTTTATGTAAATAAAAAGTAACTTTCATATAACATTTAACTTCAATCAAAAAAATATCAATCAAATACTTTGTGTATTAATCCGTCAGGATGTACGCAACATGAATAAAACAATCACATATCATTTAGAAGTAAGAACATCCAACGACAAAAGATTACCCAGTGTGTCACATATTTCCAACATGAACTTCTTAATCTCAAAAACACACAATAAGCCATAAAGTTAATATAACGTTCAATTAAAGTTCAATTATTTTGATAATTACACATGACTATCACTTGCGACTGAGCAGTCCAACTTGCACAATAGAGGTATCTATTCCGGAACAGAGTCGCAAGTACAACACCAAAAGGCAATATAATACATTTTGATTTCAGAAACAAATATTCAAACCAACAAAACGTTTCAGCTACAATGCAGCTCCTAAACCAGGGGAAATTGTTAATTTGTCTAACCCTGATCATTTGATAATCAAAACCTTGGATGATATCCAGAATCATCACAGTCTTAGAATTGAATGGCTGGTGTGACAATAAAACACACTCTGTTCTTACATAGCCGTTACACTGGCGTACGCTTTCATTCAGAGTTTACATTTCCGCATATGAGCTGGTTTTTGCTCAAATAAGTTAAACAGGAAGAAAAAAAACAAAAAAAAAAACTCGGTCGAGTCAAGATCACCAATAAAAAATCATCTACATTCATTCAAGAGTCTAATACACTATTAATGCTTTAATTAGTGTACAAAACTGCACCTTTCAAGGCTGAACATTCGGGAGCAGAGCAGCATGACAGAAATATTATAAACAACAGTTCTTTTTTTTTTGACCCATTACATTGTGATTAAATGAATAGGCTCGTAGGCTGAACAAAGAAACATGCAAGTGGCATGCAGGAAAGAATTAAGCTCCCTCCCAGCCCGGCTCACACGTACAATAATCCTGCTGTGAATCACCTCTTTGTCCAAACCAGAGTCACAACAGTTTCAGAGACTGGTGCTTCAGCAGGAGTTGCCTTGGCAATGCCATGGCAGCTTTAAACAAGAAACACACACACACACACAAAATATCTTAGCCTTTGTTTACACATCTTTTCACAAGAACTGAGGGAAGGCAACTAATCTTCTCACTGACCGATCACTTTATCAGTTGAATTATAGAGATGGAAATGCTTCCATAGTCATCTCTAAAAATGTAAGGAATCTTGCGCTTGCAATGTCACATCCATTTGAAACTCTTTACATTTGTATCTTAAAAAAAAATAGGAAAAAAAGGAGCTATTATGGTGTTCTTTACAGCAGCAGCATTCATAGGTACATGTGCCCTGGACACAATGAGCTGTACAAAACCTGCCGTGGACTTCTTAAAAGCTTACATATGCAGAAACACAGCCAGATGACCATCACTACGACAAACGTCTTTAAATAAGGGAAGCACTACACAGCTGAATGTTTCACTCACACAACAGAGCAATTGTCTTATATGAGCAGTCTGGAAACACACGTCTTTGACAACAGGGCAACTGTGGTCAGCTACACAGTCATAGGACAGTTACTACTACTACTACTACATCATTTCAAAAGTCACCACGTTCAATAATGAGTAACTTCTCATCCAAACATGTAACAGTTGATCGAGCACTTGGTTTAAACCAGAGTGAGCAACATATGAAGGGAAGCTGTCGACCATAAGCCGAAGTGACATTGAATGCTAAGTGAACATAATGAAAAAGTTGTCCTAGTTACAGAGCAATTTACAGTTTGGGCATCCAGCAGATGCTCCTACACAGAGCTGTAAAATAACTGTGTCCTCCTCCAGCATCACTAGAGCCAGACAACTCGAGGCAGGACGAACACAGCAAATGTGCTACGACATTATACTGAAACTGCCAACATGAGAAAACATCACTTCTTTAACAACTTCTGCGAATATGCAACTGAAAGCAAAAATAATGGTTGAATAGAAGGAAGTGTGGTACAACTACAGACACCAGATGGTTACAGGCACAAAACACCAAACTGTTCAGTTGAAGCCAGGCACGAAGGTTTATAGTTCTATATTCTGCTCCACAATGAGAAAATCCCTTGTTTGACTATGACTGAGGCATCTCCTGTATGCAGTTTGCATGTTCACCCTGTACTTCGATAGATTTTCTCCTGCTGTCTAAACAAAAACAAACCACACACACCTCATGGGGTGACTAAATTTCCCGTAGGTGTGATGGTGCAACCTGTTCGGGGTGTAACCTGCCTTCACCAACAGTCAACACTCCACAGACCTGTCATCTTGCGTTGGATAACATAAGATGGATGGATGATTTACTTGCTGAGCTCTGCCGGTGATACATTCATACAACAGGGTTGATGCTTGTGATATCAATAACATCCATAGAGAATTCTTATGGCACGCTACCCTTATAGACTAAGCTATTACTTTAACCACAACATGGTTTGTTTATTACAAAGTAATAACAGTGAAAAAAAGTGTCATGTAGATGCAAAAATGTTGTGATGTCACGAACTTCTCTGAACTCTGTGAAGCATTCTGTTTTCTCAGTGGGAGACTTCTAATGTGACAGCGTTCACATGCATTTTTCAGCTCCCTCCAAATTCCCAGTTACTCATGAACACACCATTATTGAACTCAAGTGTATTTTGAGTTATCACAACTCCACTCCCTTCCTGTGACATAAACAAACCATTATATAACCATAAACCATCCAGTAGCTCAAGTAAGCATCACTACACAATGCCTAACAGTGATGCATGTTAACAGGGAAGACTCTGAAGTAAACAAAGCGCTGATTATTTTAATATCACAATGAAGCTTTTGCATCATCTCGC
This sequence comes from Parablennius parvicornis, assembly GCA_900302745.1. Lineage (NCBI taxonomy): Eukaryota > Metazoa > Chordata > Actinopteri > Blenniiformes > Blenniidae > Parablennius > Parablennius parvicornis. Next base: position 9,321 of record OMNM01049361.1, read on the forward strand.
AAGGAAGCTACGGTATCTATTTTCACACCCAACGATGCTTCGGGTTGTAATGTAATTGGGTACTTTGCTGGGTTGTTGACATGTCCATTAGAGGGTGGTGGTATGGTCTGATTAACCACAATAAACATAACACCATTAGCAGCAAAGTGACAGAGTACAAATCACTAGGAGAGCTGCTCTTAATGTGTCCACCAGCTAACACTCCAGTCACAAAGTTCACCAGGGTGCTCATACCTTCTGTTTGCCTCATTTTGTCCCACGACACCGACATGCTGTGGTATGCCAATTATAGCACTAGAAATGCACTTGATAAAACACTGCCAGTCCTCAACTCCCCTGCATGTGATAACAATTTAATTGAAAATGAAAACAGTCTACAGGTTATGACACTGCATATGGCTCACATGGCAACAAATGACAAGCTCAAACACAGAAGCCTGAAGGCACCGCGGCAACAGTCACAATTGTGATCCAGAGACAGTCTGAGAAAAGATTAAATACCGCACATCACAGCATCGTTCTCAAACAATGACAGCTGTGGGATCCGCAAATTGAATGAGGCCAGAGGAGGAAAAAAACACACACACAAAAAAACAATGACTGAGTTTCTGAATATTTCATCAATTCCACAGCTCATTCATTCTGTTATTCATATATGCGCCACACCTTTAGTATGAATTTAGATCATACATCATGGCATGCATGTGCCCCGTCGCAGAATATAATTCAATCAGACTGCAGAACAAAGCATAACATCACAATCACAGAACCCAATTTGTGTTTGGGGAAAACAGCTGAAGCCACAGGAAACTCAATATCATGCATACCAAACAAATGTATCACTTTGGCCTCAGTCCATGACACATGTGTTTGAGCTAGACCAAAATATAGACTGATGAAGGCTGCCTGAAGCCCTATTTTCAGAAACAGAGAGATAAAACAGTCCATTAAATTCTCAGCTATGATATGTTTAGCTAGGGCTCTAGTTCACAGCTGAGTGAAGTAGTAGAGATGTAATAAAGAGTTTCCTGTGGCATTGACTGAACACACGGTAAAGGAGAGAAAAAAAGAATGAATGAACATACCTTCATCTCTCTATGAGTCCTCTCGGTGACCAGTGTAACGAATCCGAGGCTGAAAACAGAGGGCGAAGAAGCTGTTAGGCATTTCAGAGAGTGCCAACTTCAGTCTGCCACAACAAGACTCGATTATGTTATGATGACATCACTTCTTGTGCTGCTACACTGCTGGATGCCATGAAAAAGCTGGGCGGCAGAACAACACATCAAACATCCTCTCATGGATCTCCGTGTTCTTTACATCCTGGATTAGCAGACTCGCGGGGGGAAAAAAAGCAGAAGAAGGGTGTGCGTCTGTGTTGTGTCTGCAGGAGCTTTCGTGCCACATTCCCCCAAAAAAATATCCGCGCTGCAAAGTAAAACCTGTGCAAAGGCTTGATCGCTCTCAAAGCCGTTTATGTAACACCCGGTGCACCGTTGTCAGCCGGCCACCAGTCAGGATGGGAAAAAGAGAGACGAGAGAACACGGCAACGTCTGGTGCACAAACACACGGATCAGGTAGCCGCTGGGGTCGGTGTGAAAGGCGCACGGTGCTCGGTGCTCTGTGCACGGTGGCGTCTGCAGCGCACCGCCTGAACCAGCGCTACAGCAGAGGATGACGCCATTTCTGTGGCTGACAGTCGGCTAAAAAAAAAACAAAAATGTAAAACAGAAGAACACTTCAGGATGTGCGATCCATCCGATCACAATGCACCTGCCCGCTACAGTTCCGTTTCTCCCCGGGAGACTGATCGCTGGGTGTTACAGAGAAAAACTGCGTTCATTTTCCTTATCGCCGCTCTCTTGTCTCGGTGCGCTGCGCTCTGCAGAGTACACACTCGACAGCGAAAATAGAGCGATAACAACACACACATACACACATACACCGAGATCCAGAGCTTTAGGTATACGCCAGATCCAACAACGTCAAGTTAAACAAAGTGAGAAAAGCCCCCAGATTAAACGATGTTCCAGTGATC
>OMNM01049361.1:11476-26688 GCA_900302745.1 Parablennius parvicornis
AAGTCGGTTCGCAACAAGGTCAAGCTCGATCGGAAGACTTGCAACGCAGCAACATCGCTGCAACCTCACCCACACACACCAAACATTATTTTATTATACGTAATATTATTGTTGGGAGAGAAGCCAAGGTCGCAGCCCTAGTCTGTGGCTCCCGATCGCGTTGAATGATCGCGGAGGATACAATGTCATCCGCCCCAGACGATCTGCTTGGAAGCAGCCGCTGCAAAGTGACTGACTGACTGACAATAATGCAGCCGCACAGCCCGAAAGCGTCGAGCCCATTTAAAGCTCCTCTCGAAACAATCTGTGCACAGTTGGTCAGCAGGAAATGTGCAAAAAAATACCAGATCTCTCTCACAGAACACACACACATAACATTGAGAATAACACAAGCCCCTCTCCAGCAGAGCGGAAAACATTCGGATCAGTTTTTTTTCTTTTAAAGCCAACCACTTGATACAAGGTAGCCCATCTGGTCCAACCTACGCTGGACAAGTCAATCGTGCGAAGCTAAACGATAACGGGGTAGGAAGAGGGGGGCACAAAAGAAAGCCCTGACAATGCAGTTTACCTGTTATTAAAAACTACACCGTTTCCTCGGTGGTCGACGGAGTACATCCCGCAGCCATGGCGAGCGCGAGTCTCGCGGAAGATTGTCTCGAGCAGGATCACTTTGGATGGCTATTAGGGAAGCACCATGACAGGCGCTTGGTCGACGACAGCCTCCCGGGAGGATTCCTCCGCTCAACAACACAACACTCCGGGGCTGCTGCTCGAAACTATTCCAATCCTCGGAAGCTGCATGAACCTTCCACTGCGTTCAGCGGCTCCATTCCGCTGCCCACCGCCTAACTTTGTTATCGTGCGGCGGACCCAAGTTTTTATTTTTTTTTTTCAGTTATTTTCGACCGTGGTGTTTTTGCTCGTCAATCTTCCGATTCATTCATTCCCCCCCTCTCCTCCGAAAAGAAGTCCCCCTCCATCGAAACATAACAAGGCTTTAGTTAACAAGTTAGCTAACGTCAAGGTTGGCTTGGTCGATGCAGGGAAGCGAGGCTGCTAAAAATGTTGAAAATAGCGATGGCTGTGCCGAACAAAAGCAGGCTTACCTATGCTCTCAAGTTGAGAAACACTTCTGCTCTTCGACGAAAGTGGATTAGTAATCCATAGGAACATTTATGTCGGAGAAATCTGACAGGTTTTAATGCCGTCCGCTGGCCCCGGTGGATGTTGGATGCGGATGGGTAAAAGTGGTTTTCGCAGAGAGCTGCTGTTTGCCTTGTTGAGTAGCTCCTCGAGCCTAGCTCTTTCTGCGATCCTCCGCCCCCCCCAACTCCCAAAGATGATTGACGGGCGTGTTGGTCCCGCCCTACCACAAATTTTAGTCGTTCATTGGATGATACTAAAAACAGACCCACCCTGCTAGTTTGTGATTGGCTGATTTGACAGACAAACAGCTTCGGTAAGGTGAACCGAGTAATCCTACTGGATGGCTGATACAATATGAGAGATAAAACCCGCAAAAAACTACAACCCCCAGCTCTCCCGTAGAAGCGTGTGTTCGATATGTATCGTCGGCCATCCCGTTTTGCAGAACTCATTGGCTTCAAGGGAGGAAGAAACTTGCCAGGGAGTGTAGATATCTATTTGCAAACGCACATTTCGCGAAGCACCCATGTTACCTTTCCCAGCCGCTCTGCGCATGCTCTACAACGGGGCTTACGCTTATAAAGGCTTCAAAAGTAGCTCGTACTGAAAAGTCTTTACAGGGCGCAGCGGTAGCTGAATTAGCTTAGCATAGCTACACATGAACCAGGCAGTAGCCCGCGGATCTAAATGATTTGAAAGCGCGGATGTGGAGACCATTACGGCGTGCCTTACTCGACCAGCGTGGCAGTGGATACTTTCATTTATTTTTTTAATGAAGGAGGATATGTCCAATAGTGATATGCCGGGGCTTAAATGTTAGCCCGCTAATGCTAGCTCGTTAGCAGTGTGGCTCACAGAAAAACGGGACCGGCTCGTCAGAAGACTGACAGACTGCAGCCGAGGTGGGTGGAGTTAGGACCACAAAACTTAACTAATGCTTTTACAATGGTGGAGTCAAGACCACCAACCCAATAACAATAGAGTGTTGGAGTTAACAACGTCATTACAGAGGCATACAGCTTTAAACCCTAATGGTGTGCATGTATACAATGTTTTCAAATGTCTCTGTTTTTCAATTTAAAGCAGGCATATGATGAAGTTACACAGTGTTTTGAATATTCGCTTATATCAATTAGACTGTTGTATGTTTAGTTACTACCATAGTGCAAAAGCGTCTATTATGATTTTGTGTTTTTCTCTGTGTATATGTATATATGATCTTTCAAATGTGAAAACCTATTCTTTAGTTATTGTGCGTCTGTTATATTGTTATTACTGATACTTTGTTATGGGTGTGTGTTTAGATGCGAAAGTGTCCTTATCTATCCTTGTTTTAACTGATGCTGCCCAAAAAGCCCAAAACAAACTCTTCATATGCTGAATATTCCGAGATATGAAAATCTTTTTCTGATCAGTTCTTATACAACATTTGTAAAGGAAAACTTTATAACATTGACAATGGAAAACAAAACAAGTTAAAAAGATAAATGTCAAGCAAAATTAAAGCAATGTTATATATAGGCAAAGGAAAAAAAAGTTTTTTAAAAGTAAAGACTAGAGCCAGCTCACCTCCCAAAACAAAAAAAGTTAATAAAAAATAAGTCTTATTTAACAACACACAAAAAATAACAATTTAGTTCCCGAGAAATGTATTGGTGGTACATTTTACAAAGGTATTGTAGTCATTTTAGCCTGTATCATGCTGATTTATCAGTGCAGTGTTTGAAACAATCCAATCATGTGATACTTTTATCACTTTGCACATGGGGAGTTGATGACTGCACACTTCAGATGATTTGGGGAGGGTTTCTACAATGAGGCATTCAGCTTCCATATTCCATTGCATGTGTTTGAATTGTGTTCTCAGCTGGGTGCACTTTTCAATCATGACTTGAGTTATGACTGTGTAGTCCCAGTGCATAAAACTATGTAGGAGGATTTCAGGTATTGTGTTTTCATGTAACTCAATATAGGATCATTTCATTCAAAGAAATATTGAGATAACTACTGATAATGATTATGTTACAGCCAGCATTGTAACAACTGAATGTGTTAAGTGTATTGCAGATTTATTGAAATGGTGTAATACTCTTCAGTATATCAACCACAACAGTAACAACAGAGACTTTAAGACTTTATATATCAACCCACTATATTGCAGCCTGTGGATACCAACAGCTGGTAATTATAATCTCTTAAAATGTTAAAAAGACTATAAAATCCTTCATTCAACTGCAAATTACTACTTGATGTGAGGCAAACTGCGCAGCATGAGAACCAGGGGGCACAATACACCTTAAGCTTCACACTCTGTAAATAAATTAGTAAACCATCGCGGTTGTGAATGTATTACTTTTTTTTTCATTCAGAGCTCAATATTATTACCATTATTTCCACAAGATAATCACTCATCCTCATCGTTCATTAGAAATTGCTTCAGTAGTTTGTATCATTTGTTAAGACTTTAAAAGAGATAAAATTGTCAACAACAATCATATTTCATGTGTGTATTTTCAGAATAAATTGGTGTGAACTTGGAAGCAATGGATAGTGAAGCTGCCTCTGACAGAATTTTGCTGGAACCATATAAATACTTGTTACAGCTGCCAGGTAAGTCTTTTATTCTTCTAAAAACCATACTCAAATATCTTGAAGATCTATACTGATTAATCCACACTAACCTGCTCGCTGGTGTCACACTGGCAGCATGTCATGAGAATTTACTTAAAACAGGTTGTCATTGAGAAAAAAAGAATCTGTCATTGAAAGTTTTTGTTCATGTCAGCGCTTTCTGAGAAATACTTTTGTTTGTTTTACAAAGGAACCAAAGTTGCTGCGTGCCATGCACACAAGCTCCAGCTCGCTGTTAATGAGTGTAGTAGTTCTACTTTATTCATGTCTAGCATGGCTAGTGTATGAACTGTGAAAATCTTTAGCACAAAGTTGCGTGCTGCATACAATTGGACAAACATGTCACTTGGGGGCCATCTACTCCTGGAGTTTGAACCGGACCGTTCTCTTTTATTGCTAAAAAAGTTCAGCGAAATGTATTTCTCAAAACATTTGTGGTTAGAAATAAGCAGTTGCTGAATCTGTCCTCGTTTGGTTCCGCTACATCAAGTTTATATGTTATAAGTAAGTTTTGTGATGTGTCGGACCTCCTCTCCCTGTGCCTCATTTGCATAAAGAGGACAAAATTCAAATTTGTGCTAATGAACTGCGGCGCAGCTGCAAACGTACTGTAATGTACCCAGCATGCACTGCGGTGCTTTTCACTTTGAATGGTTATGCGAGAAATTGACAGCGCTTGTGGACATGTACCATTAGTCTGTTGCTTTTTGCTGTTGTTTCTCTAACTGGGCTGTTTTAAAGTGAATTGACATGTTCATGTCAACACTATATTAGTTAACATTGGCGCACATTCCACTAAACCGTTGAAGAATCAACGGCACAAAGCAACAGACTTGTGATTTAGAAGTCCCAGGTGAACTTGAAGCAGCCTGAACATGCGATCATGTCAACCGACTGGCAGCTCTAGAAGGAAGGTGATGCTTTTTGGTAGGCAAATTATATGTAAATAAGGCACTCATTGTCCCTCCCTTCCACGCCAAGAGACAGGAAGTTGTCTTTGTAAAAAAAAAAAAAAAAAAATGCAAAATGACAATAAAAACCTCTCCTGTCCCTGTTTTAGCTCCACAGACAAACGGCTTTACTGTCGAAAGAGAGACATGATAATGATCAAGTAGTACTGGTTAATTGACTTGTTCCATTTGATGTTCCTACATTGCGTTAAATACAACATTGCTGCAGCCAGTCAGAGTTCTATGTGTGTGCTTCATCTTGTGTTTAAAGGTCATGTTTCAAACATGTTACATGTCTAAATGTTCCATGTTTCAATTATCAGACATTCTGAGTGAAGTTGTTTCAGTGTTTCCAGGCTTTTGAGCATGTTCAGCCAATTTAAGAAGCTTCTTTCTTTCACCGTGTTTGACCTGTAGGAGCAATTGAGTGTGTATGTTCTGTTTCACATCTTATGAGAGGAAAAACTATTAATGAGGAACATGTTCTTCCTGGATTAAAGGTCTCAGAGGGTAAAGTGTAGAAGTGCTTGTTTCTCAAGTAGAGATACTGGAATAACGAATTGTAAAATATTGTATAATAAAATCAAAGTCAAATATAACTAACTATCTGTTGGTGTATAAAATGCATGTTGATTGGTTTTGTTTCACACTGCCTCGGAGCTGTAATGCAATAGTCTGCCAGTTATGATTGATTCAGTTTGCAGTTGTTATTTTTTTGTTGTTCCTCTGCAGCAGCAGATGGGCCTCTTGTTTAAGTTGTTCATTTGTCAAAGTTTAAGTTGTATCGCTTCCATTTGAATGTTCTCTACAGAATCTGTAAACAATGATTTGAGCATGAATCCATTAGTTGTGCTGGTAATTCCTCCTACTGAAGTGTGTAGGTGTGTTTTAATGTATCGATGACTTCAAGCAATGATGAAATAACAGTTTGAGAAATGAGCACAGTGCTGCTTATTAGCATTTCTGTTTCTGGTTCATCTTGATCAATCCATCACAGGGTGTTTTTTTTGTTTAGTTTTTTAACTGGTTTCTAGAGTTTTGATCGGTCACTTTTTGTCAGTGGAGAGAAGATTGACCCAACAGCAGAGTGTAATTCGGGTAAATAGGACATGCGCTTGGATCTCACTGAGTTGGGACATTTCCTCTACAGCGGTGTCACTGTGCCAGATACACTCTCAAGGAGCAGTTATTTTGAAAGACTTTCAATTGATCAGATACAGAAAGTTCCCGTATTTCATTATTAAAATGATTCCGTTCCACTTTTTTTTAAATAAATCAAACATTAAATCAAAAAGAAAATAAGTTTGACTATGTGTGTGAGACCTGACTGTCTGAAGACATCATGTTGAAATTGTAAATTGTGGCATGTGTTGTACTGCTGCCAGGACACACCTGTAAAAGAGATTGTTAATCTCAACGTTGTTCTCCTGTCTAAATAAAGGCTAATGAAATGAAACATACTGTAATATTGCTCCAGATCACAGTATCACCATCATCATTGAGACCTGCTTTGTGGAACATACAGCTCTGATTCCAATGCTGACAAATGATCTTGCAAAGTGCAAAACTACAGAACAGACATCAACTGCATTTTTCTAATGAGAGCAGCTTCTACTACTAATTGGTCCACTGTGGGTTGCACTGTTTTAGTAATTTTATCCAGGACACTAGTCAGAAACACTCAAGGCTGATGTTTTCTCTGCTTCATTGGACTTTAAAGGTGTTTGTTGCAGAGATTGCTGTAACCACCACAACAATTACCTTTGGCTAAAACTGTGACGATATTACATTTTAAATGTAGTTGTTTTTTTTCTAGTAACATGATTCTGACAATAAACTGCTTTGTTAATATAGACTTGAACAAACTGTGTTCTCATAAATGACTGACATGAGGACACAAGCATCCTTTTAATGCCAGCCCTTTTTTAAAATGCTGTATTAACTCATGATTTGCAACAATAGGGTATGCAATTAGAGGTTTTTCCATTTTTCTGTTTCCTTTCCATAACGCAGTATGAATGCCTTTTACTGTTAAAGCCATTCAATTCTGCTTCACCTTGCAGGGAAGCAAGTGAGGACAAAACTCGCCCAAGCATTTAACCACTGGCTCAATGTTCCAGAGGACAAACTGCAGGTGAGAAACCATCCATTTCAAATGTCTGCAAATTCAAAGTCATACAATGTTTTCTGTTGCAGCCGTTTCAGGGAAGGTGAAATGAAGCCGTGCCTAAACTAGAAGGCAGGCTGTTTATTTTTTAAATTATTAATGCTGCTGAGCTGGGCAGCGTCCTGACTTCATAGTAGGAAGATTAAAGTTGTGTGTTTGATTCCAGGTTGGAGCTTTTCATAGGTGTGAATGTGCTACTGGGAACCTGTCAGGTGTGACCCTTCCCTTTGCCTGTTAGCTGATTCTAGCCCAGAGCTGTGCAACATGAAACTTGATAGAGCCGTATAGAAAGTGTATGCATGCATGGATGGATATAGTGAAGTTTAAAATGGTTCAAAACTGTGAGAGCAATGGTTTTGAAAAACATTCATTGTTCTTTGTCATAGTTTGAGACTGTGATTAAAAATTCTTCCTCATTTCTCTGAATGTTGAACCTTTCACATTTTTTGTGTGTATATGTGTGTGTCGCTACTAGGAACCGTGTACACAATGGATTTTTCCATTACAGAGTGATGTTGGGGGGGCCCAGAAACCAAAGCGGGAAACTAAAAGAGGGCAAAAAGCTCTATAGCACTGCAGAGGAGGCTGTCACGCCAATTTGTTGTGGTTTGTGTACTAGGAGTGAGCTTTATGAAATTTTTGACTGCTCAAAGGCACAACTCCTCAACTGCTGCCCACATCCCGCATTTAGTGAACTAGGTCTGACATTGTTTTGGTGAAGTGGATGTCGAGGCAGTCGTAGGACAGTGGGCTTTGTTTGCTAGGCATGAGATTTCATGTGACTAACAATATCAAGCTGTGTCGGATCAGAGCTTGTTAAGTTGCTCACATAGTCCACCAGTCCACAGTCCACCACCCGCAGAACGGCACAGAATAACTCCAAAAACTTGACAAAAGCATAATTTACATAAAAGTGCTGCCTTGACTTAATTAAACATTTAAGACAATGCCAGGGAACAATGGCGTTGTTAGCTGCGATACAAACACGGTTCATTACAGTACAGCCTGCACATATTACGGCCATCAGACCTTCAAAACAAATTCCACATGATTACTGCGGTTTCACTTTTCATGGGTAAAAAAAAAAGAAATGTAGTCCTCGCATACAGATTGAGATTGCTTCCAGTCATTTCATGTCAGTTTGTAATTTATATAGCTTTACTTAATAAAGCCACTCCATCGGAGTTTCAAACATCACTTTCCTGTTTCTGCACTCACGTTCTGCACACGTTGTCTGGTCATGAGACACTGAACCTTCCTCCTCCTCCTCCTCCTCCTCCTATTTAACGGACTGGGTGAGTAAGTTCAGTGTTCCTCTGTGCCAAGTCAAATTTTTGTGTCATCTGCTGCCTTCTGTTCCGCTTTCTTTTCCTTTTTCATCATCTGGAAAGACAATGTGTATCAGAAGTGTTGAGTGCATGGAAGGAATTAAGAACGCCTGCTCTCTGTTAAGAGAAACTTGTAAGAAAATTCAGACTATCAGAGTGGAGGTGGACTTTCTAAGGTCACCTTAACGGGATGCGACTGAACTAAAGCACTATGGTGGTGGTAGTGTTTTTTTATCTGAGCTACGTCAAATTAACACAATGTTTGAAAAAGATTGTGTTGTGACACAAGTGCATAATGAGGCTGGTAATGAGATATTATGTCCCCTGGATGTTGAGCAATTACGTTTCTGAGAGGGGGCTGAGCCTGAGGGAGAGCTTTCTGTTTCGAAGTGAGTCTGCAGCTCCTCCTTTACCTCCGGTCACACTGAAATAACAAGAAGCTGAAAAGTGTCTTCCTTGTAAGGTGGCCTGACCCCGTGTGCCATCTGGTGGGGGCAAATATCTAGATTGAAGACGCACAAATTCGTCAGGTTGGTATAACATGATAGAATAGATGCATGTCTTCCAGACCACTTTATGCAATTCAGGGGCATCAAAGCCAATCCCAGCTGAGTGCAGGTGAAAGCAGGGTATACTGAGTGCAGGCCACAAGTCCATCAAAGACAGAAAGCACCCACACTCGCATTTAACATCACAAATTACCTCCATATGCATGTTTTGGACTCGTAAGAAACCAGAGAAAACTTCACATACGCAGAGGGAGAACATGCAAACTTGGCTGCATAAAATGGATTTGACACTTAAATGAAAGTGTGGTACTTTCAAAGTGATGGTACAATCAACGATTCTCTGAGGAGAAACTCTTAAAAACTTTTTGTAAATGGATGATGGCGTGTCATTGTTTGTCGATGCGCCGTATTCCAGGTGATTTGGTAAACGACTGTTTGAAGGAAACATTTGGCAGCGTTTAGCAATTGTTTGTTGATGCAATTTCCAACACACTGTACCCACATTCAGCTCCAAAGGGAGACTGCTGCTTGTGCTGCCGGTTACCTTTGTGAAAAAAGGATTAGCATGATTCAAGTCACAGACGGCTTCCCAGGAACGCCTCCACTCATTCATCACAGCGTTGGACCATATTCTTAAACTGCAACTGAAATATTCCAGCACAAAGCAGGCTGATTGGCATTCTTGCTTTTCTTCCATTGAAATTATTTCGGATTATCCATTCAAGTTTTATTGGTGATATTGGCCTTATTATAGCAGTAGCATTGGCAATGTGGTGACTTCATAATGGTCTTGTGTATAGTGACAAAGATATGGATGAATCTAATCTGTGTTTAGTAAATCTACGCAGCTTCAATGGGGCAGAATCGTAAGTGCTGAAGCCGTCAGGTCACATTATGTTGGAGTGCAACAGGTCTCCATTTGTCCTGAATGTTTTATGAACCCTTGAATCTTCGTTCTGAAGCGCAGCTCAGGGGTCACGTCGTTGTCTCCAGCAGTTGTTTTTGATTTCAGTCTCGAAAGAAAAAGTTCTTCCTCCTCTGAGTTATCCGTTTAAAGTTTAAAAAAAAACCAAAAAAAACGGGGTTCATATGTGTGAGAGTAATGAAGTTGTCTGTCTGCTCTGACAAATTATTGCAGATTATAGATCGATGCCGTCATGTCAACATTCATCTGATTCTGCACTGAGATATTTAATCAGCGCTGCGGTTGCAGCGGGCTGCGAGCGTCACATGAATGAATGGCTTCAGATCACGGAATGAATAAAATGAGAGACTTAACAGTCAAAGTGGCATCTTTGATTTGTGTTTTTTTTCTCCACTGTAGATGCACCCCTGAGTGATTGTAGTGTTGGCCCTTCTCTTTCAATGCACCGTGTCCTTATTGGTGTGAACATGTCAGCAAAGAGTTTGGGTGTTTTTGTATGTTCTGCAAGTTCATACTTCCTACAATCATATGGAGATTGGATCCAAATCTGCCTATGTTCTCCAGGTAATTCCCCGCTACACAGAGCGTCCCTGTTATGTCGTAGCGGGTGGCTAAGGTTTAAATCTGCCTCACATATCAAAGACCCGTCTCACCTCACGGCTCCCTCCATCTCTGTATAGCAGCTCGGTAAACTCCTGCTGAACCCATCGTGCAGACTGAGAGCACTCCTCTCGTCATCATCAGCACGCCGCTGCCAAGAAGTCGCCGCCATGGAAACAAGCGTGCCTTCAGATAGATGCAGGCGGTGACGGCGGGACTCGGGTCTCATTCATGCGACGGTGCATTTTTCATCAGAGCCCATATGTGCTTCTGCACGGCCTCAGCACAGCGCAGGTCGTGGATGCTCAGGAAATTCCCTCGCCTGTGTTCATCAGTTTGCCCGTGACCTTTAGCTGACTGTTTTCTTTTTGTTCTCTCTGTCAATGTAAAAAGGTTGGTAGTTTATATACCGTCTTCCTGTGAAAGCATGCATTCATGTGCTGCCTCAGGCTATGAGCTTGTTACGAGCTGCTTCCCTCCAAATAACCCTGGTGACATGTAAAATCTGATGTGGAGCAACTCATAACTCATGGACAGTGTAATAATAAAGCCAACTGCTGGATACAACCTACAGTGTGTTCAGAGGGTCATCATTATGGAGAAAGAGATGAGATTGTCTGTGAGTACATCTACATAATGCATTTGCAGCATGTCTGTGTTGTTGGCTTTCTCAGGAAACAGTTTAGCTATAGTAACATCGTATCTGTGATCAGTTTAATTAGTCGGTGACAGATTAAACAATAACCACACTCAACAAATGTGGTATTTTCTGCATGAAATGGCTTCTCTGCTCATCTCCCTTAAATGTATTACCCATTCCAAATGTATTAAATCTTTACGTTGACAGTTAATTAGTTTGGGGCTCTATTATCCAAGCAGTAGATATTAGTCTTTGGCTTAAGCACACAGCGGTAAAATGAGGCGTTTCTGTTTAACTGATAACAGCGTCAGTTTATCTGCATTAAAATACACCTTTCTGATGGATGAAGCAACAGCATTGAAATAAGGCAAACACCCCCCCCCGCCTCGTTCAAAATGACTGAAATTAAAGCACATGTGTGCTTCATGCACTGTATGTCTGCAGTGTTGCGTGAATCCCAGGAACTCTCGTGCTTCACTGTGCAGAAGATGCCACCAGTAGGAGCTAAACAGTCTGGTCTATCGACTTTGTTATTGACGCTGCATACCTGTTACATGGATTATACAGCCAGTCTGAGAACAATAGCTTTAGTCAAGCATTAATACCTAATTGCTTGTAGTTCATAGGGCCTCATTCGCAACAATTACAGAGCTTCCTCGCATCGGTTTTAGTCAAGACCTTCAGGCCTGGTCAATACCAAGTAACGCTGCAGAGACGCTCATGTCAGTGGTGAGTTTTCACAAACATGTTTCCATTAGAGTCGACAATTAACAGCAAACACGTCTTTGGACTTGGTCTTGGTCTTTGGATTTTCTAGCCTTAATAACCAGCATATAGTTTCAATCATGACCATGTGTAACATAAAGCAGAGTGGGCAGAACCATTACGAGAAGATCGAACGACATTTGATCAGCACTCTTTTGTGACTTCTTGGATTTTTGTGTGATTTTTGTCCTATTTAACTTGTAGCTGAAACCTAAATGAGGTCCAGTTAGCATATCGTGTGACGTTCCAGCCTTGGATTGGACTCTACCGGGGTGTACTTTTGGAGGTTAGCACCCTCTGTGGCCCTTCCATATAAAACAGCTTTACACCGGCACATAACTGACAAGTCGTTTTCTGTAATTTCCCCTCAATATATTAGACTCGCTGCACTCGTTTGTTGCGGAGGAGTCTCTGCATTTTTAATGGATCACTGATTCGACAAACGGAGTGAGTTTCTGCCTCGGTAACCTCTGGTGATAATAAAGCCTTGCAGAGCGGCGACAGCACTTAAACAGCAGCATTATACCGAGACCGCCTGACTAATTGGACTCCTTGGAGAACCCAGACACTCAGTGTCCAGAACTTGATCGTCTGTGCTTGTGTGTGTAGCTGCTGTTGATATGAATTTGAAATCCAGCCTTGCTGGCGCCCTTGTTTCTTCATACTGACTGAACTGATTCACAAAGACATATAATCTCTAGGTTATGTGTGCATTCGTTTTTACCAACACATACACACTCCTGTAAGTGGCCCTCTGAGGTTGCAGGGTGAGCGAGCGTCAGGACCCTGCCGAAGAAAAGGTTGTGTTTGGCGGGTAAACTGCTCAACTGGCCCAGCCTTGGCCATCTGCCTGACCCACTGAGTCTCTCTTTGTGCTCGCAGGCCCCATGCAAACAGCTTTCATTACCAGACCACACCACTTGTCTTTTAAATCAGCAGAGCACTCCAGCAGCCTGCACGGCCAGCTCAGGACAACTCTGACAGCTCCTCCACACACACACACACACATGCACACACACACACACTGAAGCAAAGCTGTGCTTGGTGATCAGCTTGAAGCGCATCCTGATGGACAGAAATGTGCTGATAAGAGATAGCCCCAAATATTTGACATCACTCGTTCATGACCAAACTAAAAAGGGCTCACCGAGTGTTTTTGCATCGTCCAAATAGCTCTCGGCTCAGCGTTACATTGCACGCGTGCTGAAGCTGATAGAGTCGTACTGTATCAAGCTGCTGCAGCTTGTCGATACCTCGTGGTAATGGCTATGGTTAAGTGCTCGGGCCTTTCTGCTGAACCCTGCTGCGACACCTCTAATTGCTCAAACAGTGTGAGTGCATTTGGATGTTGTTGTTGTTGTTTGTTTTTGTTTGTTTTTTTAGGGTGTCTGAGCATCACAGATCAAATCAACAGCAGTTCTGTCAGAATCAGGCTCTCCTCCAGCCTGGAGTGTGTCTTTGTCGAGCTCTTCATACTGTGAGTGATTGGACGGTTTGTTTGAGCTGCAGCGATTCGGTGCGCTTGATGAAGATTCTGACGCCAGGAGCAGAGCAGGAAACAGTGTAGACATGGCACCCTCTGCTGTGTACAAGTTGTAATGCATAATTTACACAGAGCTGCTTCTACTGTCTCCGTCAGGAGCAGGAAGTCGGCTTCATTCCCAATATTTCTGCTTCATGTAGGTTTTCTCCTGCTGTGAACACACAGCCTGGGCATCAGCTGTGAGCGTGTCGTTATTTGATCCTTGCCAGAGGCAGTGGTGGATGTCTTAAAAGTCTTGTTTTTGCAACATTCACGTCACATAGTGCTGACCAGATATGTTTGGGTTGTTCAGGTGATCATCGAGGTGACCGAGATGCTGCACAACGCCAGCCTGCTCATAGACGACATCGAGGACAGCTCCAAGCTGCGGCGAGGCTTCCCCGTGGCACACAGCATCTACGGCATCCCGTCCGTCATCAACTCCGCCAACTACGTCTACTTCCTGGGGCTGGAGAAGGTCCTGATCCTGGAGCACCCCGAGGCCGTGCAAGTGTTCACCCGCCAGCTGCTGGAGCTGCACCGGGGTCAGGGCCTGGACATCCACTGGAGAGACACCTACACCTGCCCCAGCGAGCAGGAGTACCGCACTATGGTGCTGCAGAAGACCGGAGGCCTGTTCGGCCTGGCCGTGGGTCTGATGCAGCTCTTCTCAGACTGGAAACAAGACCTGAAGCCTCTGCTGGACACGCTGGGGCTCTTCTTTCAGATCAGAGACGACTACGCCAACCTGAGCTCGCGAGAGTACAGCGAGAACAAGAGCTTCTGCGAGGACCTGACGGAGGGCAAGTTCTCTTTCCCCACCATTCACGCCATCTGGTCGCGTCCCGAGAGCACCCAGGTGCAGAACATCCTGCGGCAGCGTACGGAGAACATGGACATCAAGCGGTACTGCGTGGACTACCTGGAGAAGGTGGGCTCCTTCGCCTACACCCGTCAGACTCTGCGAGACCTGGAGGTGGAGGCCTACCGCCTAATTAAGGAGTTTGGAGGAAACCCTCAGCTGGAGAGTCTGGTCAAACACCTCAGTCAGATGCATCACGAGGCCGAGGCGGCAGCAGAGTCTGGCAGCGCCGCACGGCCGAGCCACAACCTCTGACCTCCTCCGGCTTCCACTGGCTCTCACTTGCCCTGCACACGCACACGCACACACACACACACACACACGCACACACACGCGCGCACACACACGATTGGCTCATGCGCTGATGCAGACACACACATTCCCGAAGAGCTCGACCACACACACCGATCAAACTATTGAGTCACAGTTAATCACTCCAGCGCCCGAGTCCTGGTGAGACAGCCGAGCCGCCCCCGACGTTGCCTTCTCTCTTCCGTGTGCCTGGTGGCATCCTCCAAGTTACTCAACAGTTCACGTCACTCGTTTTGTATCCAAGTGCAGCTGTGCAGGCAGCGGAAGAGACAAAATAAAATAGTTTTACTTTTGCATTGTTCGATAATTGAAAGGCTTGAAAGCCTTCCTTTTGATGTGCTTTACAACGCGTCTTTTTTGTGTCCTCTTTGCCGCACAATTGAAATCAAACTTGAGTGCTGTTTTTCTCCTCTTTCTTTCCCTGTTTAAAACAAGACGAGGTCATGATGTGTGTTTCAGACGATCTTTGATCTTAATGCCGCCAGAGTGCCAATCTCGTAGTGGAGACCTCTTCTTTATCAAAAGTCATGCTTATTTCTGCACACGTACTGTGTTCATGCTTTGGTTGTGTTTTCCACTGAATTCCTGTCCTGCTCAGATTCAGCACAGCTCCTCACTTCTCCAATATTTGTTCAGTGCGATTCTGTTACATTTGTTTGTTGAAGCCGTGCAGCGCTTAACCAATTTATGGATTTATTGAATAAAGCAATTGAATAAAAAAAAAAAAAAAAGAATGAACATTTTGTCTGTCTCTTAAAACTACTTTTTGCACACACACAGAATTAAATGACAATGTCAGTGAGAACCGCAACAAAATATTTCACTTTTTTTTTTTTTTTTTTTTTTTTTAAT
>OMNM01049362.1:0-11885 GCA_900302745.1 Parablennius parvicornis
ATTTTAACTAAAATTTATAAAGTTTGTATAAGACATTCAGTTCAATGAATTCACTCCAATTACATATGGTTTTACTTGTGGATCTCTCCTCCTCTTCCTCCTCCCACTCTTTCTTCCGTGCTTCCTCCCAGGGTATCTACATAACCTGTTGGCAGATGAGCATTAACCAGTAAACTCTTAGTCACAAGTTCACTTCCTCTACCTTCCACTCCACCACTGCCTGAAGGGCATAGAGGTATTTTGCTTTTGTCAAATTTATAGTGCCCTTTTTTGTAGTAGTGTAGCAAAACTATATTCGCAAAAACTCACCTTAACAGATGTATTGAACGTATACAGAAACTGATTTATGTGTCCTGCTATCAAAGGGCTCCACATTTACTTACAGTAACTAATTTTGAAGTTACAACACATAAAATTCAAATGATTGCCCAGATAAATCAGCCTGAAAAGCAACCGCCTTCAATGTTAGCACATTGTGTTTGTACCTTCGCTTATCAGCACATTTCCAAGCAAGAAATCTGTAATATTTGTGATTTTACTGCACATTTGTGATGCATGTTTAACATAAATTAAAACAATGAATCACAGGATCGTCGCAACAGCTCAAACACAGTTCTATCTGTACAACCGAATGTATAAATAATCCATACATATGATGCTATAGTGTTAAGAAAATGTGTGAAAATGAAATGAAATATTACAAACAGCAGTAACACGATAGACATAAATCCTGTCGAATGCCTCAATAGGTTAAGCATTGATAAGACATATAACTATTAATTTTTCTGGATTACTTTCTTAAATTGCTGTGCTATATTCGTGCCTCTTTGTTAGGTTTTCAATACAGTACTTGGAATGCAGGTTGCAATGTCACAGACTGATAATAAAGTAGATGGCCAGGTTGCTGCTCTTCATACGCACCTTCAGTGAATGGGACGGCTCGCGGGGGGTGTCACATCGCTGCAGACCGCCTACTCGCCCTGCAGAGCTCACCTCTCTGCTATCTCACACCTTCCCATCTCAGACCTCCAACGGGAGTGTGAATGTAAAGTTGACAGTGAGGAAGTGTTAAGACCCCATCTGGTAGGATTACCACACCGCACACATATTGCACGCACAACCGCACACACACACACACACACACACACACGTGAATTCTCACCCTTCCTAAAGTACAGACATGGAGGCAGGCTGTAACTATGGCAACCTAGAGAGAAGGGAAATGATTGGGTAAGGCTTGGATTTGTTAAAAGCTACAGTATGAAGCCTAGGGCAAGTGTTAGTCACTCTTCGAGTGTGTGTGTGTGTGTGTGTGTGTTGATACAAGCGTGTGAAGGAAGCACAAGGAGTCAAGTCTTGCTTTCCTTCATCCCCTTCTTGTCTGTCTACATCTTTTCATGATCCGTTTGAGCGGTCCATCAGTGGTAGAGGCCTGATGTAGGGTGAGCACAGCTACCATTACTGTGGTCCATAAAGCTGGAAAGAGACTGAATCATATCCAGTGTACAAACACTTGCTTGATTAATTGAGTGAAATGACACACTTCATAGCGGCGATACAAAGCCGCTGCATCATCAAATAGGCCATAAAAAAGGCATGATGTGTCACTGAAAGGCCGGCGTGTCCTCATCTTATGAGGTCAACTCACCATTTAAAGTTGTGTTGGAAACTTGTATAGTTTTGTTACACCTATAGATCATCTGTGATCAGAATAGTTCGATCTTACTTTTTTTTTTTTTTTTTTACTGTATTGCAGATTTGTTGATGTGTCAAAAAAATATACAACTGTAATAGTTGATGCAGACAGAAAAATGTAGGAGTCAGATATAAATCTTTACTGCTTGAAATCATGAAGAAATACATACAAAACAAGTTTGCTGCCCTAGCATTAGATTAAAAGTTATTACAGTGACCTGCCACATTGAAAGATATCATAACATCCAACACTGAACCATACAAAACGACTTTGCATGTGACAAAATATGCAGCATGAGATTTAGAGTTCATCATCAGTTCATCAGTTCATCCTCTGATTTAGACATAAATCTAAGTACTGATACTCTCTAATCTCATTACAACACACTAATATCAACACACACAAGCCGTGTGTTTATCTACAAATGACCCATTGCAGATGCACCTTTTATCACCGCTGTGCTCTGATGTCTATGTACAAGTGGTTTAATGAATGAGAGTGAATTGATGATCCATTCCTCTTTCCAACCACCTTGCATGTACAATAATTGTACATGTCAGTACAATAATTACCTGCGTTTGAGTGCTGAGGTTGTGATGAAATATAAAGACATAGTAGCTGTGTGAGCAGAACATGCTGAAAACATGGTAACAGGCCCCTTCAAGGTGCAATCACACTTAAACCACATCAGTTATAGATCAAATACATTATTTTTAAGATTCTAAAATGACGACTGGACCAAGTTATGTAACATCTTGCTGTTATAAAAACTGAGCACTGACACCTTGTGTAATAGTTTAATGACCATTGTCTGGATGTGTACTGGTCCACAGCCACAGACTGTGACTACCTGGAGCAACAGGAACCTGTTAAAAAACTGAAGATGACATTTAAGTGAGAGGAGTTTCACAGAAGTTTCAGAGTAATTGTTTCACCACTGTTGAGAAATTTTAAGCTTGAGTCTCACATTGCTAAATTTAGTTCCTTTAAGTACACTCACATATTCACCAGTTAAAACCTTGTTCAGGACACGTAAACAAGTTCATGGAATATACAAAATAATAATTTATTTATATTATGATACAAACGGGAGCACAGATGCCTCCACAATCTTGTCTGGTTTCTTTCATAATTATAAAAAGAAAAATTTTTACAGTATTTTGAAAAACTATGTTAATATTTTAAACAAAGCTATCGCTGTACTTTTCAGATCTCAACTAGCAACTAATGGTCATTATATTTGTGCAGATATCTGTGATATCCTGAGGTGAGTTTTTTAGTGCTGAGGCTCAGTATCTCATCCAGCACCTTTACTTGACTGCCTCCATTAAAAGACCAACCAAGTATCAAAGTGAATGGAAATATCTGTCTGTGCACCTTTTAGGATTTTTTTTTTGCCAGAAAAAATTTTTTTCACCCCATTTCTGCCTAGTCCAGAGCCATTATCATTTTTTATATTCCTATTTTTTGCACAACAAAATGTAAGTAAAGCCCTTTGATCAATAGTGAAGAGATACAATGCTGAAAAAGCATTACATTGTCTCTCTTTCTGAATAGAAGCCATTTCTTTTCTAAGTGGGCTCAGGGCCTTTGGAGGATTTAGTATTTCTTTCCAAATCCAACATAAAAGATGAGTGTGTCTTTTTATTTGTAGGTGTCACAGTGATGGCTTTCACCGAAAATGTCTCTTGCAGCCAATCTGCAGTGCAGTTTAATCGTTTAAACGTGTTCATTTTCATGCGGAACTGAACACATGAGTTGTTTTATTTTCAAACTGAAAATTTGGGAATCAATTTACAGAGAACAGCTATTTGACTCCTCTCAACACTTGCTCCTGACAAAGAAGGCATGCAGTTGGCAGTAAATTACTCCGCAATGGCTGCATGTATATGAGCTTCAATTGCTTTTTATTGTTGAGTGGAAGGAGGAAGAGCAGGGCTTCCTGACCCACCAGAATGAAGAACAGGCTGAGCGTGGAACCTATCTAGCACTTCACTCCTTTAATCATCCTGTCACATAGCTGCGCTGTGTTGTGGCTCCACAAAGGATGTGACTCTTTAACCGACCCGTAATCCTCCCATTGCCTTCCCTCCCACGTATTCATATCATCTTTGTATTGCCTTCACCCTCCTGTTGTTTCCTGATTGGACTTTGAAAGGCAAGCCTGAGTCAGATTAGATCCATGGGCCGGCCCACCTCTTACACTGTGGAAATATAATATTATAGAACCAATTCTAGGGTCTCCTCCCGTGTGTGGGTGTGTGTTTTTATGTCGGGAGACTTTCTGAATTGTTACCTTCACCTTAGACTAGGAAATGCGCAGCCTCTGCACACAAACAACACGCAGGTCTCAGAAGACCTTAATTGATTTGGAAAATTGTTGTTTATGTTCCTCGAATTCACTTAAATTGGATGTGTGCATGCCGGGCATTGGTGTAATGAAAATGATTTACAAAGGAGATTATGTGGATTAGGATTACGTGTCATGTTCTTAAATTTTTAAAAGTGGTTAGGGACACTCTGTCACATCACAATTACTATTGAAGTGTATGAATATTAAAAAGGATTGCCTTTTTAATTTTTCTCCTCAAATTGAATATCGAAACACATTTGAAATGAAATGGTCTATTATATTTTGATGAAAGCACCCTGGTGTTTCACAGTGGGATCAGCTAATGTGCTTCCCGTGTCATGTCAATCTCAGTTAGACTGCAAGCTGCAAAGAAAAGTCTCAATGACTGACTTTTCCACAAACTACAATAATAATACAATGATCTGATTAATATTCAAATAAGGAGAATTTTCTAATAAGATTCACGTCAATAATGTTCATCCTAGCCATAAGATCTTGTGAAGTGCTAAAGTAGGAAAGGTCTCGGGGAGGGCTTTTCCCAACATCGTTTTTTCGGTAAAAGAAATATGCAGAGGGTAAAACTATGACATATTATATCAAAATACACAGTTTTGGGGCTCAGTTTTGGTGTAAGTGTAATAGAGAGGACTAAATGCAACAGTTATAAAGGTTAAAAATGAAAATCGTAGTGCAAAATCAGATATTTTCATAATGTATAGAGCTCTGGTCAATGGTGGTCATCGTCCAACACCCCTGATGTAGAACATAGGCCTGCATGTATGTTACTTTAAGACAGAGTGTAATGATTGCATGGTACCTTTGGGATCACGATGGTCTCCCCAAAAAATGTTTACATAAAAACTTGGTGCTCAATGATGTTTAATTTTCTAAAGTTGTGACATTAAAAAATATATTTGCATGAGAACAGAGGTTTTTCTGTAATTAGAAAATATGTGTAATTATGGGATACAATATAAAAGTGGTGTCAGAACTTGTGAGCTGGAAGTTTCACTTGCAAAATTCATCATTACATTGTAGATGTCATAATTTATAGAACTGAGCATCTCATGTACAACACTTACAACATGAAAACCCAAGAAAAACTCTCAGCATAGTGTTTTGCTGGTCATATGACACTGAAAAAGTCCTATAATGAAGGAAAACCATTGATTTCAAAAGGGTTATTATGTGACAGTCTGCAGAGCTGCTTTTAGCTGTGCTAGCTGTAGATCTGTGGGTTGCATTTGTGTTATATGCTTATCTCACTTATAGGACATTAGTTTGTCAAAAACAAAGAGAATTTCTTTCTTTTCTAAAAATTTGAATATTTAATAGGTAGTATTGGTGGGAACAATGGCATGTGTATTTCAGGTGTTACTTTATGCCAAAATTAATTAGGTAACACACTGTAAACCAAGGAGAACTCACCTGTAATATATTCTAAAAGTTCATTATTGGAGCACAGCAAAAACAGAATTATTGCATGAACACCTCCTGTTCAGGCAATAATTCAACCCCGCTAATGGCTGCAGACTCAACTGGTGAAACAGCTTCTTTTATCTGTGTTACTCTGAGTGTTTCACAAATACAAAAGCGTGGCGAAGGCTCCAACACTCACTAGTATCCAAATATAAATGTCTGCAAAATGATGAAGGTTGGGAGGTTGTTAAATGTATCCCATGAATTAAGGGGCTTGGGGTGACTCAGTTCCTTCTCATGCTTGTGAAAATTCACAGCTTAATGGTTGGGGTGAAGGAGAGTTCTTATAGCTTCACTCCAGGAGAGATAGAGTATCTTTCCTTGTTTTCATCACCAAAGTGGAGGGAGGGCTGGGTCACTGTAGATGAAACCATGCACCTACTGTACATCATTGGGTTTTGTGTAGATTTTCTAATTTGCAGTCCACTACATTCCCTACATGTGCAATTTATGTTTCTTGTTACTGACAGTCACAGTGTTGAATGGTGATGAACAAGCTTAATATCTTAGTGCTTGCGATTTTTCCCACTAAATGGAGTTCATATACCACCTGCTGTGACGTGAATTGTGCTGCTGTTCATGCTTCATTGCACTGCTGCCTCTGAGTTTGACACCTGGATTCTTTTTCTCACCATCGGTAACGGTGCACAAATGAGATGTGAAGCATCGACAAATTAAATAATGCTGATGACAAAAGGTTTGTTACTCCTTCCCATGCACGGTCTATTGAGAACACGCGTCAGTCACTGGAGATCATTATCTGACAGCAACTGAAGTGTCTCTATTAACCCCTGTACAAGTACTCTCCTGCAGAGGGAACAAAGACAAGTCTATGAGTTGATGGGATTTCTTCTCCTCACCTCAAAATAGACCAACGCACCTGTCAGAGGTGGGAGTTGAAAATAAATGCCATTCTTCACCTCTCCTGTATCCATCTGCTATTTCATCAAAAATCTTAATCTTTGGCTCTATTATGTATAAACATGTTCAGGTATCTATGATCACACAAAATAAGTCACATTTGTTATTATTACTTTTTTCTTTGTAGATTTGAAAAAAATGTTCCGTCATTTGCATGATCTAGTGTCTCCTCTTTTGTTATTTGTTCATAATGATGCTCTTAGTTTTGATTTGATATATGGGCTTGATATTAAAGGGATACTATACTGATTAAATCCATAAAAGCTACTTGTGCCAGTTAACTCCTTCTTGACTGTACAGAGGAGCCATGGTTGCATTCTGCGTGAAATACAAAGTGTGAAATAAAAGGTTTTTTTCTCTAAACATCTTGTCTGATATAGTCTTTCAAATTCCTCTTGCTGTCAGAAGCAAGACAAATGCAGAGACCTTGCAGCGGATAAGCCAGTTTTGTTTTCAGCACTATGTTAGAGATTGTTTATGTTTACAAGGTTGTCACAATGCAGACATGGTGTAGTCCACGGCATTACCATAAAGGGTTTACATGCAGGATATAATCAGATTTATCACTGACTTATCACTGGTGATATAAATATGCTAAACAGAGTTCGGCAGTTGAGTTTCTTCAGTTTTGAATTTCCTGGCCAGAACTCACTGATTGTTACCACCACAAGAAAATAAACGCATTTCTTTGCTCTTGCGGAGTGTGTTTCCTCATAAGTGTGTATGAACGATAGTCAGACATGACCAGGAACTAGTTTGTCTTGCCGAACAATAACATTGCACCAACCAACACCTATCTCAGTAATGCTCAATTATCGAAGGTGTGGCTGCTTCGCCGAACGACAAACAGCAACTGTCCACGTTTGTTTTGCTCTGATTTCATTGACTGTATCTGGGCTTCTTATTTTTCCAAGGGTGTGATAGAGTCAGTTTGTTGTTTCTGGTTTGTCATGATCATCACTGTCAAACTCTTTTGTTGTTTGTACAGGAAGGGCCATGATATGATTACATAGCATCTCAAAGGGCTGAGATTTATTGTCTTTAATACGTTGCCTGTGAAGTGTTTACTGCATGTTTAATGCATCAACACTGGTGACAACAAACTGGAGGCATTGTGTTTAGGAATATCTGTATGTTTTTGCACACTTTTCAAATTAGAATTATAAGGCAAAAGTCCAAAATGACTTTGTTTGCTCTATGTAAAGAACTGTAAACCCATGCTCAACCTTCCATCACAGTCCTTCAGAGTATGCCACTGTTTTGTGCCATGCAGGATTTACAGTTTATTATAAAAGCTTCGTCCTCTTATTAATGCCGAGCAAATTTTACCAATAAGCTAATAGCCAGCTTTTTATTTCCAAGTCAGGCATGTCTCGGAGAAATTAATAAAATTATCACAGACATTTTTCAATACAGTGCAGTGCATTTCGCCCCATTCTCTGCAAAACTGTCTGTATGCTAAGCAAGAATAAAAAGTGAAAGCGACACACATGCAAATGAAAAGGCAGAGCCAGCCTCCTCTCTTGAGGCAGGGTTTCAATTTTCTGCTCTGTGAAAGTTCAGGATTTTTTTTCCTCCTACTTTCTTTTTTCTGTTATCTATCCTCAGCTTACTTTTCTCTTTCTGGAGATGTTTGGAGGAAGTAAATAGTGAAATGACGGTGAGCTACTGCTGTGTGCAAAATATGCGACTCAACAGAAATAAAAAGACTATATGAAATGTTTTCTCCTCTAATTGTTTCAGTCTTTTCTCTTTTGCCTCACAATAATATATTGTTTTTCCACATGTTTAAGTATTTACTATTATGAACCTTTTTGCAGCCCTTTTATCATCTCCTTTAATTGACTGAAATCAACTTGAACATGATCCTTAACTGCTGTCGACGTGATCTCAGCTAACCTTTGAACTTGTGTCTTCTCAGGTACTGAACCCTGCCTGCTCTTACACAGCGGCTCCAGACGGACGGACTGGCCGACAAGCCTCTGGGGGAAAAAAAAGTGGGCAGATACGCAGATAGGACGACAAGTAGACGTGAGTGAAAGGAATAACAGAATCCATTCTTATCTCCCCATCTATCTATCTCTGTATTCTCTCTAACTGACGGGGCGGTGGCACAGTGCGATAGTTCATTGTTTACACTGCAGCCCAATAACCCAGAAAACAAGTAGGGCCCTGTAGCGTAGATGTTGGTTTACACCCCTGCTGAGCCAAAGACTGCGTGTTGATCTGTGAGTCTGCGCATGCATTATTGCATCTTATGTCTTCTGTTACGAGCTCGAGTTAACACGGAAGGAGAGTGGAGAATATTGATTTGATCAGAGAGGACGGGATACGCTTTGTGAAATCTTACAAAGAAAGAAATCAAACATGGAGAGAGGGGCTTAAGTCTAATAATGTGGAGGATAACAGATGGAAGAGGAGTTAAATATTCAGGGCAATGTTTGGATATAGAGTGCATGGCGGGAATATGTGTGTTGGCTTGATAATGCACAAAAAAAGTTTTGATTTTACTCAATGTTTAAAATGTTTTTGAGTCGATTTAGCAAAGTGTGCCTATTTATGTTTTAGTGAAACTTGCCAAGGAAAAGATTTATGCCTAAAGCCTTGACAGCTGAACAGCTGGGGTTTTCTTTGTCCATTAAGATTTTCATTATTGTTATTGTCATAGTAAATAGGTAACTTTTTAATATGTGACAAAACTGCAATAAATTGTCAATTCACTTTCAAAAACTGCACAAAGGATTTCTTTTTATTTATTACCTGATGGCCATTGTGTAGAAGTCATGAGGACCAAAATAAAAGAAAAAAAGCCAAAAAACAGAAAGCCAACAAACAGCTTCTCTTGTGAAACAATGCTCATGGAAACTGCAGATGCACAAGACATATATATCCAAGACATTTGAACAATGTACATTACTGTTGCACCAGATTAAAATCTCTAATAAAGCCAGTACGTTGTGCAGATATGATAAGTTGGGCAAACCCAATTTTCTTTTCTTCTGTTTAGGACTTATTTTTCTGGAGTTTTTTTATTAAGATTTTTGTAAATTATCTATGAACATAATCAGATACACTTTTTCTGGTTATGCTTATGAAAATAAGTGAAGTAATCCTCATTTCATTTTCGGCTTGTGCACATTGTTATAGTTGTTTATATTAGTAAATTTTCATTCAAGATATTGTGCTTTTGTTTTTCAGATCACAAAGTAAATATAAAGACGTGGTTAGTTAGGCACCACTGAATAATGAGGTTTAATGCTTCAAAAAAAAAAAGAGATAAATCAATAATCTAAATGTAATTGTGAATTTCCGTTGCTCTGCTCATTCTTATAAGCTTTACGAGAGTACAACAGCAACAATCCTCTTGCAATAATAATAATAATAATAATAATAATAATAATAATAATAATAATAATAATAATAATGTCTCTAATAACTGTAATTACCTATATGCCTGTTTACTGCTCATTTTCACACTCTGCCATTTTTGTTTTGCCTACACTGTACCCTTAAAAAAAATTCCCCATCATTCATTTGTGGTCTCATGTCAGTGTTCTGGCTGCACATTGACAACGCATTTAAATTGAACAGGTCTTGTGATCACAGTTGGTCAGCGGCTGTGGTCCTGGTGGTTGTCCAGTTATCTCTTCTTTGGTAAACTGCCTACTTATGTATGTAAAGTAGCTTTTATGCAATTCAGCCAGCGGCCTTCCCCACTATCATCTCAGTGGGAGTGTTTTGGGGTCTGCGTCTGTGTGTTTATGTGTAAATAATTGATTGCTGTAGAGGTTTAGCAGATCGGTAGTGAGGCCGAACCAGACAGAAAAATTGGCTCCTTTGCTCTTCTTCACAGTGAAGCTGACATAACTGTACATTTTCCTCAGTGGAGTTGTGTTAATTCATTGAATTTAATTCAAGTCAGTGCTGTTGGGAGGATTGGTCCATGAATCATAGAAATACTACGAAGACAATAATCACCAAGTGATGACACAATATGTTGATTCGGACTTCTGAAAAGTGAGGATTTGTTGCTTTCATTCATTCATTCTTTCTGGAAATTGTATGATTGTTGATGTATTCGATAAAATTTAATTACGGAAACATTTTTATTAGATTCCTTAGATTCATTCTCCAGAAACATCTTAATCTAATGAAACTGAAAAGAACTGTTGCATTGAATGCAACATAAATTACACAAATAAATATGTCCACAGATAACGAAATACAATAGGTTGTGAAGAACAATTTGATATTAAACTATTAAAGAGTGATAACAGGTTCCAAGTGCTCGCACATGGTCTTCAAAAACATGGCATCACCTGATGGTGCGAATAGAGGGGGTATGGGTGAGGATGTACCAAAATGAGAGGTGGACCCTCTTGATCCTGGAGGGCCTCTTTTCAGATTTCCACTTGCTCCACTTCCAGCATCAACACGCCTGATCTCAATGAGTGACTTGTTGTCAAGCATTTTAGCTAAGTTTTGTGCCGACAAGTTCATAAAGTGTGTTAAATTAGGGAGACATTAAAAACATGCAAGACCAGAGAGCCGACCTCAGCTATGTACATGTGAGACAGTATAACTTCAACTAAACGCTCAGTGTCAACAAATACCAGTGCTTTTAACTGGTCTGCTGCAGCTATAAATTTTGATATCAGGGTCTCAATGCACACTCACAAAAAAACTGAGAACCAGAGGATCAAGCTGTCCACTTGCAGGAAGATATTTTTCCAAAGGGAAACATAGTGTGTGTGTTCTTTCCCTCTTTGTGTGGCTGGTAAGGTATTAGCACACAAGACCTGTGGGGCTCCACCTCTAGTTTACCATGTTTACATGTGTTGGTTAAAGGTGTCAATGTGCTTTTACAGCTTAATAGATTAGGGATATAGCAAAGTGAGGGTTAAACAATTGTGAAGGTTAACCTGAGATTAAATTCATTGCAACAATATGAAGGCCTAACAAAGATTTTTTGATTTTTCATGCGATATAGGTTGGAAAAACTACAACATCCTTCAGGTTTCAGCCCTCTGAAGGTCACCTCATTCGTATTTTGATACTCGGCTCTCACTCTCTCTGCCTCTCTGTGCAGGAGGTTGGCCTAAATAAAAAGTGTGTCGATTAAATTTATGTTTGATAAGTGGCATGCAATTTTTTTTTTTTTTTTGCCGTGCAGTTTTTGCAGAGAGGGCCTAAGCCTGTCCTAAATGTAGTGGTGTTTAGTTTAGTTGCTGACGCAAATTAGAGCTTAGGTTATTAATTAAATATTTACGGTGACATCACTGTCGGATGAACAGAAACTTCCTGAAACTAGACACACCCACGACTGCAAAGTTCTTTTTTGAAAATTTCAGTGTTCCTCAAAACTCAACATCCCACTGAGGCCCTTTTTTCTTGCCAGACAATCATCTTCCATCACTTTTTACATCTTTTCACTGC
>OMNM01049364.1:0-12015 GCA_900302745.1 Parablennius parvicornis
GTCTACACAGTGCGTTCAGTTGTTGCATTGTAAAAATCAAATAACGTAGCTTTACAACAGAAATCTAATTAAATCAACGACACCAACATATTATAAAACTGGGAGCTCCTTCTATATGTCAGAAGAGTGAATGCCTCACCACTTTATAGGACTTAATATAAATTAGCCAATTTTATTAATTTATCATTCATTATAATCTTATAGTTTTAATTAGCACAATAAGGAATATGTCCATAGAGCCAAGAAAAGTAGATTAAATTATAAAAGCGTTGACTTTTTGATCTCTAGTCAACAGTTCCGGGCACCTGATGAAAAACTATTTCTAATTGAAGTAGATTCACTTATTTAGTGTTATATACAATATTAAAGACTGTCAGAATAGTATGCGTTGTTTTGTTGATTAAATTTTGCACCAACTAGTAGGTGTCTGCTTGTCTGTTAACTTTAGCAGTGAAGCACATTTGAAGTCTGTGTATTTGCTTACAATGTCCTCATTTTGTAAAATGAGGTACTAGGGTTTGTAGGACAGTCTCTTCCACAGTCCACAAACACACATTTGAGGCAAATTGATGAATCTAAACCAGGGCTCAGCAACTTGGGCACAGGTATGTCAGTTGGCACCACCCAGCATAATCATTGGCACAGTGGCAAAAGCCCTCTAAATAAGCATAGCGTTTGAAATCAGTCATTGTGTCAAATCCCTGCCAAAATGCAAATGAGATTCACACACACCTACTGTATCAAAACGAGTTCATTTATATCCGTGTGTGTGTGGATCTCAATTGGACTCATGGATTTTGGCAGGGATTTGTGTCCCCAGTCATTTATCACAAGCCAAACAATGCGAAAATGTGTTGTAAATTCAGTGAGATGTGATGATTTTGATAATTGTAAAGTGAATAATAAGTGAATGTGGGAGAGGAAGGTTTCTACTCATCTTGTCTAAGTTTGTTGCTGGAAACTTAAGACAATACGATCGTTGTGTCGGGGAATGAATGGAACTTTTGACCAGAGTTTTCAGATTAAATGCAATCATTTAATAACACTTTATTTTTAGTTAACACAATGACCCAGCATTAGTGTTTCTTTTTTTAATTATTTGATTAAAATTGTGTGTCCTGTCGTTCAATTTTGTTTTAACCTACAATCTTATTGACAAGGTAATATCAACATGGAGTTTTGAGAAGGATGCTGACCCCGGCTCTAAACTCCCCAAATGTGTGTGTGCGTCTGTCTGATAGTGTCTTGGGTTTCCCCTGTTTTTCACACAGTCGACTGGGATCAACTCCAGCTTCAACCCTAACTTGGATAAATCGGTAAAAAAAAAGAAAATGTGGATGAAAATTTTATGTATCAGTGCACTTCAAAATTGATAGGTTTTTTATAAATAAATATACTAATAAAAAAGAAAGCTACTTTCCACACTTTGTGCACTGGGTCCTTTGTTTTAAAGTGTTTTCAGTGAGCAGCAGGGCAGTTATAAATAGCCACCAAAGTGAAAGGTTGTTTTTTTTTTTTGTTTTTTTTAAATAGCTACTTGCTGCCCGTTGAGTCATTTTCTGTCTCAATGCATGTCTTTCTGGTTATTCTATCACTTTGGGATCTTGTAACCTAGTGGGGTGGGTCAATTTTGCATGACTTCAATCAAGTAATGTTCCAAATATTTGTTTCATTTTCAAAGCAGTCGAGGTTTACAAGAATCGAACAGTGCCTGCTTCATCTTTCCCAGAGAGTGACAAAGCTATTATACTAAACCATGACTAAGTAATCCATCTAAATGTTCACTTAATATGAGATGCTTATCTTGTAGGGAACGATGAAAGGATGTAAAATCGCACACTAATCAATTTTCCAAGGCTCTGGAGGCAAGTCATGCCAGACTCATTTGCTAAGTACCATCAGATAAAGTGTTTCTTATGTACATTTTATTTGCCCTGTCCTTCAAGTCATGTGGAAATAGTCAGGGATTGTATTCCGTTTGTTGTATTTGTGCTGCATACACAACAAGTTGAAAGGCAGTTAAAACCAAAAAAACATAAAAATATGAAATATATATAATGTATATAATATAAAATATAAAAATAAAAACATTTCAGTGGGACGTAGTTGAGTATCGAAGAACACTCTGAAATCCAAACTGATTTCAGGACATTTCCTCTCTTGAAATGAAATGATGTTAGAGACCAAACCCAGAGAAAACAGAGCAGCACACCCAAACCAAAGTCAGTTTATTTTCCGTCAACGTGTGGGTTTCCAGATCCTTCTTAATCACCACTAAGAGGCAAACATGTTTACAGCATAAGCCTAGTGTTGTTGAAGCGTTTTAATTTTTTTTTTTTTTTTTTTATTAAAAAGCACAAAAATGTATGATGATGCTTGAAGCTAATGATAATGAGACACTTTCACTTTCTCAGAGGCCAAGTGAAGCATTTGACTCGAGTGTGCAAGGTGACAGCACCAACTCATGTCTATTTCAAGATTGCCATAAGTTAAGGTGCAGAGACGTCTGTGACAAGCTAATTGATTGTCTTCAAACCAACTCGGGGAGGGAAAGTGAATGTGCTGAGCTATGATGAGGTGAAAGCTTAATTTACAATCTCTGAAGGAATCCCCCCCAAGGAAACACATGTCATTTTAATATTCAATTGCTCAATGTGTGGTGAGGTGTAAAAGATTTAATGTACTGGCCTTATGTTCCCTTCAATGCAGTACTTTTCCCACCGCTGCACGCCGGCTTTAAATGCCGCTTTTATGGCAATCAAGAATCGGTCACTGATTTAAGTGAAAGTGTCAAAAGTTCAACCCTTTCGTTTGACTGTCAGTAAATCTGTCATGCACGCCGACAACATGATGGACGACAAACTGAAGGATGGACCTACCCATTTTTCAAGGTCAGCACTCTAATAACACACAAATACAGATGGAAAAACTGTGTTATTGAGATGTATGGCAAGGCAATTACACAAATATGAGAGCAACAATTATGAGGAAATGGGCCGTTGCAGCAGGATGTACAGTATGAGGAGAGTGATGTATTAGCTTTGCTACCAGAGAGTTTGTATTCTCGCCAACATCATGTTGTCTTGCCAAGCAAGGCCAGCCAACAATGTTGCAGTGTTGAGCACGAAACAAATCTATTACCTGGGCTAAAAACAATGCAGGCCTGGTTCTCCAACAGAAAGGGCCCAAGACATATACCAAGTCAGACACTTGTGCCAGACAGCTATGTTGTGCATGAAAGTACAGCGGTGGCCAGAACATCCCAGCGGGGAGGCACTACTCAGGCCATCTTGCAATACCGCAGTGGGATTTTTTACCCGATTCATCTTCACAAATAACACTGTAATGCCATCTCGTGCTCAGGTTTTGGTAATTGCAACCGCTGTACTGCACAATAATTCATGCTACCATGGCGCTGTCATCTCTGTTTCTTTGAATACACATGGGTCTGCTTTCAATGTGGGATAAAAATATAAACAACTCTTCAAGCCAGCAAAAAATGGCCAGTTATTTTTCACTAACCATCTGTTTTTCTCTGATTTGAGATTCACAACTGTGAATAATTCCTGATGCCTTTGGTCTTTTAGGACACACACAATACTTACATTGTGGGCATCTCTAAAATGCTGAACAATACTTTTTTAATTAAATGCCAATTATTCTAACTTACAGCCTCAAAACATTTCAACACAAAGGAAAAGTAAATTTGTTTCCTCATATTTCATTCCATATCTATTTTAGATTTATTTTACCAACATGGCATGAAAAACAAAAATATAAGAATATTCTTTAGGATCAGATGATTTTCCTTTTTATGTCATTACCAATAATTCTATTTATTCAACTTTTAAAAAGGTTTGAAACTCTACATGATAACATTTCAATGATATTCATATATTTCAGGTGCAACTATATAGGTAAATAAATTCACCAGATCATAAAGGCTTTATAAGTGAACACAGACCATGTGGATTCAACGAGAACATCGATGTATGAAAAAATAAAATAACATGACAAATGACTAATAACAAGCAGTTTTTTTAAGTCTAAATTAAACTTTGAATCCATTTCAGATTGAGGCGCTGTTTTCTCTTTGTTTTTCTCAAAACATGAGCAGTAAAGGTTTCAACAGATGATCCAAATGAGGGCATTGATGTTATTTCTTGATCTCTCCCTTTAGTGGCCTAAAGTGATGGGTGATGAGGTTAAATGGCACATGAAATTACTCGGTTAGAGCACGGCAGCATCAGTGAAAGTGAGCATCTGATGGGGGCTTTACAGACCACACGTAGCCCATCGGACTGCTTCGCCACTACCTAGAACACTCCAGAAGAATCCGCTCCAATCCGCCATGACTTACCTGTTCTAATAAACATGCCGAGCGGCGTGGAGCAGAGCCTGAAGGGAGCGGCTCACACAGCCGAGTGTGAAATCTAGAGAGCGGAGGGTGTGGGGGAAAAAAGGTGCAGTGGACGTAGCACAGCACTCACAGATGACTTTACGCCTTCCCCCCCCCCCCAAAAAAAAATCGGCATGTAAGAATAAAACCTATGTTTTAATATTTCATTACAGTTCTTGATGTAAAAATAAGTTAGCTGATTATTAGTGTGGTCTGTATGTCTGGTCCAAACCCTATTGAAAGACTCCAAGAAACTATTTTTTCCGCACCTTATATCCACAAGTGTTTAATAAAATGGCACTTTAATTGTTCTAACTGAACCCAACACTAATGAGCTGATAAAGAAAGTACAATTTTCAAATAGATTTTCAAAATATTTTGCAAAAAACACAAAGTCAAGGGAGCTATTGGTGGTTATGTTTCTTTTTACACTGAAGGGTCAGTATCCGTTTTTCTAAAATATGGATTTACTTGAAGGTTTTTCCGAAACAAAAGCACAAACAATACAAATTTGCATCCAAACTTTGCATAAAAAGGAAAAAAGAAAAATGGAAAAAAAGCACAAAATATAATGTGAGAAAAGGTGTTTGGCAGTGGCAGAGAAGATGTGAGAAGATTTCTTAAAGGGCACAACCCACATCTCTTAGTTTTTACTGAATCATCCACGAATGAAATATATCGTTATAGTCTGCTCCTCATCCCACATGCATGTTCTTTACAAAAAATGGCACAATTGATGAGGCTGTAACAAGGTATGAGATTTAAAACCAACACACACTGTTACAATATAGAAATAATCGACCAAACAAAAATGTCCTTACTTTTTATGCAGTTAACGTGCGTGTGTGTGGCGAACAGACCCACCACTTTGGCAGCAGAGCCAAACAATGCTACTGTCAACTACTGTTAAAATTAAGTTACTGGAATAAAAACACAAAATTGTACTTAAATGACGCTGATCTTGGTGCGGGACAACACTCAAAGCACCATTCTGGGAATAATAACAAAGGCATTATGGCAGGTTTTTCATTTTTTTTTTTTTTTTTTAACCCAGAGATATCAAAACTGTTTTGAACATTTCAAAGCTTCACTTTTGGCAGTAAACGAATTGTGCTTAAAAATCGTGTAATTGATGCCAGTTTTCAGCAATTGAAGTAAGAAGAGCTCTTTTACAGCACTTTTTTAAAAAGCTTTTATGCTTCATGTACTGTACTGTGACTACATATGATGAGGGTCTTCATTCACATACCTCTTCTGCTTCAGTACGTAAATTGGAAAACTACGGGAAGGATATTATTCAGTAATATTGATCCTTTCCCATCTTAACAAGCAAGATCAAAGATTGACCACATGTACTGTGGGAGGAAAAAAACAAACACTCAAGGGCATCTTGAAAAAGGATGCAATGGGTAGTGTGTGTGTCTGCGCGTGTGTGTGTGAGAGAGACTGGGAGCAGACTGATTTCAGTTGGATAGAGGAAGATACTCACCCCTTCGCTGTTCTGTCCCGAGTTAGCCAACATCTCCTGCAGGGCCCGCACTGACAGGGACTGCTCCAACACAAAGTTACAAATACACATGTCTGGAGGAACATACTGCGAGAGATAAGAGCAGGAAGGGAAGAAAAGAAGTGAAGGAGAAAGAAGAAGGCAGGACAAAAGGAAAGAAAGAGAAGGAAACTTTAGATGTAAAGGTAATGATCATATATTTTAGGCAAAACACATCAAAAAAACGAAAATATCTGCAGTCTCCTCTCAAAGGAGAAAAACACCAGACTGTATTTGAGTTAGACCTCGCAGGAGAAGGCTTTTGAACGTGCTTTATGTCTTTGACTAACTCTATACCTAAGTTGATGTGTGTGGTATGCAATGACCTGCATGAGCATCGATCAACTCTACATAAATGCAGTGATAAGCATAGAAACATCTTCTACAACTGATAAAATCACAGTACCTGAATTCCAAATGATGATCAGCTATAACATTATTCACCTTTATATGGAGCCCATTTCCCTCCAGTTTGCAACAAACTGCACTGTGTGTTCGAACGTCTTTCTATAATAAGCAACATTGACCTCCATAACCCGTCTCTGTGAAGCTCAAACTTCTCATGTGCATCAATAAAGGCCAACAGTCGCCATTCCACCACTTTTTAAATTCAGTGATGTTTTGGAGCTGCTCTGATTCAGTCATCACTATGTTGCCCTTATTTGATTCCTTATGCTCATCCATTTTTCCTGTTTTTAACACGTTGACCAGATGCCATGAAAAATAGATACTCAACTTGATATTGAAAGTTTATTTCCATCCTCATTTTTGTAGCAGTCTCTCTCAATATTTCCAGATTACCACCCCGGTTTTAGCAGTTCAATCAAATCTACTTGGTCATATATTTTGGAAGATGTTCAAGTGGATTCATCAGTTCATGGTGAGGTGAAACATCTTCCAAGACATATGACCCTGTCCAGTTTGCAGACTATAATCAAAATGGTGCAGGACTGCAAAATATTTAAATATTTTAAATATTTCCAAACTTTAGTGGATACATCCATCATGAACCTAAAAAAAACAAGGTCCTTCAAAAGCACAGAGTAGTTTTTCTAGTTTGTTTGATTTCTGAAAGTGTCTTTTTTTTTTTCTTCTAAAATTTGACTTTAACAAGCTCAGA
The DNA here is from genome assembly GCA_900302745.1 of Parablennius parvicornis. Classification (NCBI taxonomy): domain Eukaryota; kingdom Metazoa; phylum Chordata; class Actinopteri; order Blenniiformes; family Blenniidae; genus Parablennius; species Parablennius parvicornis. The sequence goes on from OMNM01049364.1 coordinate 7,066, forward strand.
GCAGCCAGGTCCTCAGACCTTCTTGTGATCTCTGCAGCAATATTTCATCTTATATACATATATTGAGTAAATGTTGAAACTAAAAAATATATATTGTATTAGTAATAATTTGTGGATCCTTAACTGCTTAAATTTCCAATTTATTTAAAGTTGAGAAATCTGTGTTGATATAAGGGTGTTCATACATCTATTTGATTTTTAAAAATTGATCTTCCTTCAGTGAATTCTAACCAGCATGCAGAGCAATGGTACCCATAAATAATAAATAATTCTGTTAACTTTGGATTGGTTTGTCAGCTCAGTGTGTTGTTAACGAGTAGCCTGGGAAATGTGAGGAGGGTTGTTGGAAAGGTGTGCGGCCCGGAGCCACAATGACCGATAATTAGACTAATATATAATCAGAACGCCACTGTTGTTGAACTTTCCACTATAATAAGGCTTCATACTGTCAGATAAAACCCACATCGGTTATGCTTGGATAAATTCAGTAATAACCAATGATAATAAAAGAATCAGGGATCAAAGATTGTCTCTAACAAAGGGAGTATATATTACAGAGGTGATTAAACATGGATCCAATGCAAAGAGACGAACTTAAGCAGGGAGAAATTGAGCTTTCAGCATCGCATAAGGCCTGTAAATCATGCTCAACTCAACAGAAGAAGAAAATTAACATACTTAGTGCTAGATGGCACTGTTGATTAATGTTACACTGCTGAGTGTAAACACAAATAGTCGCCATAAGTCAGTAACTCCCACGCACACATATAGCTGCATAACGTGAATGATACTCATTACGTATACAGTATAACCGTGTTTATCTGTAGTCGGCTTTATATAACATGCAGCGCTTTCCATCCAAACAGAGAAGAGGATGAGAGATGATTTAAAGTACCGCTGGGGTGCCTCCCCTGGCTCAGAAACACAAGCCTCTGACCTTTGACCTCTGCAGTGTGGTGAGAAATATGAGCAGGGTAGAGGGCTGCTGGGTGATAATGAGGACGGGGCTGCTCTGCAGAGCAACACAAACATGCATTGGAACTGCCAACAACACAGTGTGTGTGTGTGTGTGTGTGTGTGTGTGTCCAGTTCACTGAGATTAGTTCTGACCTCTCAAACGCTCATATTTTAGTTCCCACTGACAACATATCCTGTGAGGAAAAATTCCAACATGTACTTCCCTCGCTATTCCGTCTGAGCCGGCGTCACTTTAATAATAATTTTTGTCGTCATGAGAACATTTTGAAGCTACACCTGTGCTGTCATGCAGCCTTCTACTGTGATAACTCACTACCTGCTGCAAGTCTTGCACCTCCTATAAATTATTCACCACCAATTTTCCAATTATCATACTTTTTCCAGGGTTCGGCACACATACTGAACATTGAGCCATGTCTGGGCTCAGAAGAGGTTGTCTCCCAGGCCACAGCCTGCCTTTAAATAGATGCATTTCTTTCACACTCCACAGAGAGAGCGACTGAGTAAAATATCATGCAGAATTATAAACCTATAGTTGCCTAAAGCCATTTCAAAACCACTTAGAAGAGATCAACATGGAGAAATCCAATAGAGAGATAAAGAGTTACTTTAACTTTTCATTGCTCAAGGCAATATAATTTTACAAAATATTTTACTATTCTCCTTGTGACATCTCTTTGAAGAAAGGCTTGGCATTTTTTAATAAAATTGACAAAGAGCACCTGATAATATTCCAAACATAGACAAACAATTAAAGTCACTTGAGTTTTAGAAGGTTGCTAAAGAGATCTTGCTTCCTTATCTAACAAGTTAACTGAGAAAAAAAATTTTAAGTAATGTTACAGTTTTGTCCTCAGCTAACAAGTCCCATTTCATTCCATTAGTTAAGTAACTCTGTTGTAAAAAAAAAAAAAAAAAAGAAAAAAAAAAGGATTGATTATCTGTATTCAAGAACGACTTTGCAGTAACTTGCATTTCACTGGCAAACAAACACACAATATTTGCAGTTCCATGACAGTGTCTGTATATTTAACTCAAGATAAAGTACAGGTGATAATCAAAATGTATAAAATTGATATACTCATGTAAACACTGCAAACACTCTTCATCTGCATTGACAATAGCGAGTTACCAAACTGTGTCTTGTCGTATAAATAACGATAATAAACACTGCATTGACTGGATTATTCAGTCACAAAGAAGTCCTAAAAATTCTATATAATTGTGTTTGAGAAACTGCATGCGTGAAATTTCACATTATGAAACTTTTAGAGCATGTTAAAATATTGACAAAAAACACTGCCAGCGGGATTAATTAATCATGATAATTCATCAGCATCTGAAAAGTTACAACTTTTACTGAATCAAGAAAGATGATGATTATATATACATACATATATCAAAAAACTAAATTCAGGTGAGATAACTTCAGTATTGGCTAAATGAATAAATGTGCAGCTCCGGAGATATCTCACCTATATCCATCAGCGTGGTTTGGCAACTTCATCCTGTGAGTAATTTTCTACTGTATGACTTTGCAGAAATTTGAAGTTAATATGTATTTAAAACTACAAACTACAATTTAACCTTATAATGTGTGGTAGTATATGAAATCAGAGCAAAAACATAAACATTACTTTTTAGAACTCCTTCACAGAAAGAGTTTATTTTATTTTCAGCAAGTTGTTGCAAACTGCAGTCACAGTATGTTATATTCCTGGTATTGAGATGTCAACACCTAAAATCAGCTACAAGACGACACCTTCTTGAGGTGAAAGCTTTTCCCAGGAGCCTCTGCAGGTGAGGCCCTGAGGCTTAAAGACAGTTCCAGGTCAGTGAACGAAAAGCGTTCATGTTCCCAAATCTGACTGAAATTCATATTGCTCAGCAGCCAAAGCGAATGTTTTCACTCCATATACACACATTGTGAGGCATCCCAGAGTTTCAACAGTCATGAGATTATCACTCTGACATGTGAAAACATGACATGTGTTCAACTGGATTACTGACTGACAAGTCGCAGAGTAATCACCGCAAACTGTGTGTAATGATGCATATAAAGATATACAACAATTATCTTCCTATCAAGAGGCTTGTTCTCCAGGGCGAACGCGATATGCTTCGTTTGTTTTTGGGTTGTTTTTTTTTTGTTTTCTTTTGGAGCACCAGAGGACTTTTGTTTTGAACAAGAGAATAATGAGACGTGTAACAGCATGCTGACAGCTCAGTTGTGTTGCAGCGACAGAAGCGACAGCTGGATGCAAACTCTCATCCTTCAGTTACACTAAAGAAAACTAAATATTATATACAAACACACACACACACACAAAATCTTTTAGTATTGTCTGTCTTGGCCCCAAGACCCATCATTGGGATGTAGTGGAGAATAAACTGGTTCAATGTCTGGTCATGATCCTCTAAAAGATGTCAGTTGTGTTGGTTGGTTTGTTTGTTTGTTTGTTGGGATGGAAGCCAAGACAGAAGGACCTGTGACAGCCTGTACACACTGAGAAGCTTACTCTCAAAATTTACAGAATTTTAATTCATTATATGTCAAAACAGCTCATCACAGAAGACTAAGGAGGTTTTTCTGATTTGTGCTGGTTCAGGAGACAGATGCCAGGAAACAAGGACTGCAGGCTGTTTGTTTGATGCAATTGAGGAAAGAGATCCTTATCAAACATCATAATAACATAAGTTTTTCTAATATTGTAAGAGGAGATAAGAACATTACCGATAACTGATTCACACTTCACATTGTTTAATGCCATTTCTTTGGGGAAATATAGATTCCCATCATGATTCTATGGGTTATTTGTTCATTAATGTCCCACATAACTGTCAAAAAGATGACTGGAAAAGTTTACATGAAAATGCTTATTTTCCTCTTCCAGTAAAACTGTGTGCACTCGGGGGAATTGCTTTACTAGGCATCAAATACAAGTGTTGTGTTGAATGTTGATGCCCTGCCCCAACAATTGTCATGCATACGGAGATTCCTGTTGCGTCTCCTGTGAGCACAGAGTGTTCAGATAACCGGTAAGTGTTTACGCACATGCAATTCCAACTGGTTACAGAGAACAATGCTCAAACCTGGAAGAGTTTGTATCTCTTTTGACCAATCACAACTAACATTAACCTCCCACATTACTCAGACTCACTGGAGGAATATCTCTGCCATGAGATAATAATTTGATAATTATACTAAAAAGTAACACAATACATAATGGTAGGCGTTGAAGAGGTGCTAGACCTCAATGAATAGGATTGGGGGGGGGGGCATGAAACTGTTTACCAGAAGCAAAGTAGCTGATAGTTGCCCATTGCCCTGCTTTTACCCATCGCACTGTTAGACTTAAACAAAGCTAAGCGGCGTCCTGACCTTAGCTTCAGATGTGGGTTCCAGGTAACAGAGACGGTTTCCAAGTCCCTCTGCGGCCAGGCAGAACTTGCGATGCTCCTTCTGGATGGTGGCCACGCTCTGGAGCACGACCTCGTCATCCTGCCAGGAGAAGGAGAAGAGTAAGCACTGACGCAAAAAAAAAAAAAAAAAAACCAACAGAAGCCAAACTCCTGTTCAACAGCTTGTTTGTTACATTCTAGATTAAAGTGGTATAATAAATGAAATCTTGACATTGTGTTATGGAATAAATGCTTATTTAATTCAACAAATCAGAGTAGAATCAAAACAATATTAGAAGGCGAGACTGTCGAGATAGAATATGAAAAACAGAAAATAAGACAAATTAGTGCATCACAAAACACGGGTTTGGACTAAACTAAACCAAAAACCCGTAACATAGACTTTGCTATTAATATATAAAAGTGGAAAATTCTCATTCAGTCACGGCAACCAATAAATGAACATCTGTATCTGTCAGGGGTCAGGGTGGAGTGGGTCAGGCTCTATTTGGCGACACGCGCACGGATATCGATTTGTTTGTGTGTGAGAGAGTGAGTGGATGAGTGTGT
>OMNM01049365.1:0-12430 GCA_900302745.1 Parablennius parvicornis
CTCCAAAGGAATCACGTTTCACTGGCGTGAAGTGAATTTATGGGATGTGCCAAGTTGTTTTCCTATCCCCCCCCCCGCACATACACTCACACTGGCTCCCCTCAGCCAGCTGTCTCTCAGTGGCTCCGCTCGACAGGAAGCTCCCAAAAAACAAACGCGTACACACAAGTGTCAGTCCACATAGCTCATCGAGAAATTCATAAGAGAGTAAATAAACTGACACGTTATTTGCTCGTCTTTTCGTGAAAGCACTGGTTGTAGAGCCTGTCTGTGCACGCTTGGGACGGATATCAGATTACTGAGTAGGATAAGTCATCACAGGTATCCGGACACGGTCGAGACTGAAACCCTAAACTGTGTGTTATTACCAATAATCATTGAGCAAAGATTATTATATTTCAATTGTTTACAGTTGTGTAAGCGACTGTTCGTGGTGTTCCGTTGATATTTGACTGTATGACCACATTGATGTCACAGAAATAGAAAAACAAAGTGTGTCATTTCACCTCAACCCACAGTTCAAACTTCAGTTTTCAAGGAACGAGTAGATGTTTGCTTCCTGGAGATTAAAAAGAAAACCCATGATATTAAAAAAGCAATTTAAATAGGCTAATTGTTTACATGAAATACATCTTTTGAGACTATATGTTAGAAAATGTGAAGACTTAGATAGATAAGGTATGTAATGAAAAAGGTATGTAATGAAAAAGTGTGCCGTTTGCTGTGTTTCATGAGTTACCCAGCTGTTTTGCTATAAACCCACTTTCCAATTTGTCGTTGACGAGGGAGTGACCCGTTAGGCGAATGCTGCTCTCTTCTAGCTGAGTCGTCTTCAGTCACATCCCCACTAATCATCAGGCTTTCAAATCTTCCTTGAGGCCCACCAAATACCCCAAACATTTCAGAAGCCTTGGTGAAGGTTGATGAAAATTAGCAAACGTCCCCTTATTTATTTAGTCCGTGGACTGCTCTGTGTATCAGATGATTGTTGGATTCATGAATATGATATTTTATACAAACTTAATTTCTTGCATACCTTGATTGCCCCCACAAGCGCACCTAAAGAGTGCCTTTCCCCCTCCAAGCTTGGGAACAGGATGACTGCACAGACCTGACTGTTTTGGCATTATTCATTTATTTAACACCCCGCCTTGTAATTTTACCATTGTGTCAAGTTTCTGTAAACTCAAGGGAGATTATAAAAGTGGAAAACACAGTTCCTAGTCACAGCACCCGGCCTTGTGAAATATGAAGGAGGCCTGCATGGAAAATTGCTTATCTAAGTGTGAAAGTATGAAACATGTTGTTTGTCTAGTTTCAGAAAGGAAGGTCCTCCAGCTGCTCTTATTAAGGCAAATCAACACAATCTCTTGGTTTTGTTGAGCTGTGGAAGTTGCAAATACAATGGCACTTTCATGAAAGTCATTTTGACGAGTTGGCGACTCTACCGGGTGTCGGAGAGAATCTACAGCGTCAGAAGAGCTGAGGAGTGTAGAATAGTTTAATCGATCATATGTGCACAATACATTTCAGTGGAACCTTCCATTGTTTAGCATTCCTTACCCCCGGAAGGCTTTTTTTTTTCTGATCTTCTCCTGCCGTTTGTGTGTCTTTCCCAGGTGATGGCGTGGTCATGTGTGCTGCCTGCACTGTGTGTGTGGAGATGGTTTTAACAGACACAGTTCTGGAGGACTCAGGAACACTGCACTGGCCTGAAGAAGTCTCATAAACAAACACACACACACACAATCAAACCAGACGGACATTCATAACACCGCCGTGCTGTGAGAAAGGACACTGACACGCGCAGACACAGACGACATAAGCTTCACCTGAAGCTCTCACACTTTTGGTTTCCTCAACGTCCTCTCCTGTGTGAGAGTGTGTATTTTGATTTCTTTCCACCTGTCCCATCGCCACCGCCATCACCATGCCCAGCACCATCCGCCGGCAGATGAAGAACATGGTCAACAACTACTCCGACGCAGAGAAGAAGGTCCGGGAGGCCACATCCAACGACCCCTGGGGCCCCTCGTCCTCGCTCATGTCGGAGATCGCCGATCTGACGTACAACGTGGTGGCCTTCAGCGAAATCATGAACATGATCTGGAAGCGTCTGAACGACCACGGCAAGAACTGGCGCCACGTCTACAAGGCTCTCACCCTGCTGGACTACCTGATCAAGACGGGCTCGGAGCGAGTGGCGCTGCAGTGCAAGGAGAACATCTTCGCCATCCAGACGCTGAAGGACTTTCAGTACATCGACCGGGACGGAAAAGACCAGGGCATTAACGTCCGGGAGAAGAGCAAGCAGCTCGTGGTCCTTCTCAAAGATGAGGACCGTCTGAAAGGGGAAAGGTGAGTCCTTCAATGAGGAAGAGTGTCAAGAATTTACCAAAAGACCCGTAAACCAAGTGACACCTGACTCTGTGGAGTTGGATGTAATATGCAACATTGATGCAATGCGATTCCTGCTGCGCCCTAAAAGTTCCATCACGTGCTGTGCAGGCGGTGTTTCAGATTTGTTGTTGTCGATACAGACATTCAGACATTCAGACGACTTTGTTTGTGTCCATTGATGTGATGATAAGTTAGGATGAACCCTTTAAGAACACTCCTGAACTGTACCGTCCACTAACATTGAAAGTATGTCTTCCTGTGTGCAGTGAATTAGCATTTTGTCTGCATTCAGTGGTTTTGCCTTTGATGGTTTTTGTCCTAAACTTTACTATGGCACATGTACAGTTATATTACAGAAGGAACATGGAAAAAAAAAAAAAAAAAGTACCACCATAAGTTGGAGTCTCCTTCTTATGTTTGATATCTGTTGATTTTTACCAATTGTTCTCATGCCACTCTATAACGCTACTGAGCCTGGGTTTGCATGAAATCCGTCTGTGCTTGAATAACATGCTCACACATCAGATCTAAAAGAAATGTAATGAAAATGAAAGATGAATATGGTGTAAACACATCTTGCTCTCTGTAACACAGTGTTTTATTTCTAGTGATGAAAGTCAGGGCAATCAGTATTAAGTGAATTACAAGAACTGACTCAAGGGAATAGCTTCATAATTTATTTCAATGCATGTTTAACTCTAATCCAGCATTTTTTTTTTCTGTTTCCTTCTTTTAATTGAATCCATTTAAAAAGGCAATAGATTTGATCTTCTGTTTTTGTCTCGGATTTCCGGTTACTATTGGTCCTTTTGGACCTAGAACTTGAGATAAAGCGTTTTGACGTGGATCAAGGGTTGTTCATGTGGCGGTTTTTGTTTTTATAGGTCTCAAGCTTTGAAGACCAAAGAGCGCATGGCCCAGGTGTCCACAGGGAGCACTCAGATGGGTTTTGGCCGAGGCTCGTCCCAGCCCAACCTCTCCACTTCTTACAGTGAGGAGTACGGAAGATCAGAGGGCTCGCCTGCCTCTTACCATGGCTGTAAGTCTTTACTTGAACACACACACACATAGACATGCAAAGGAATTGTTCCTTGTTCAATGCAATCGCATCATGTAAACCATTGTTGATGTTGTGTCCCAGTTGGTGTAACTTTGGCCTACATCCCGAAACTTGCACCTCCCCCGCTTTTTCGGAGTCTGGCTCGTACTTCTGCAGTCGAGCTGCATTCCTCAGCACACGCACACGGGAGAGGAAGGATAGTCGCCCCAATCATCCTTTATCCTCATGACAGAGGAATCTGCTCTGCTTTTCAGTGATCTACTCGTTTCTCTTGAGGCAGAGTGACAGTGACAGTGACAGTCAGGAAAGCCAAGTAGATGACGGCAGACTGTCAGCTGCTTATGGTGTTTCAAAACTCAGATCTAAGCCGAGGGTCTGTGTGTGCTTGAATAAATATATATGATATAGTGCTTTTTCATGTGTCGCAAATGCAATTGTGAAAGTTCAAATGTGCTGAAAGTGATGGACTGAACGCCAGGAAATGGGGTAGTAAAGGAGAGTAAGAATAGTCCAAAAAAAGATTGAAAGAGTGAACCTTGGCCTCTTTTCCTTTTACACTCTGACCCTCGAGTCTTTGTACACAGCGGGATGACTCTGCGTGTGTGTCTGTGTGTTCGTGTAGTGTCACGCATATGGTTCCAGCCCGCATGGATCTTTACGTGGAGCTCAGACTGTGTGCTCAGTGCGGCTCACATTCCTCTGTATACGTTATGTTTGAGAGTGTCCGGAGGCGGAAGCTTCAGCAGCTGAGTCATCGGTAGAGCAAACTGATGGGAGAGGCCGGCCAATCAGAATTGAGCTGAGCTATCACAGCCGGAAGTTGCAAGGGGGGGATTTTTTGGGATTCCGGGCAAACTTTCCGAGTATTGTTGGCCAGACAGTGTGAATGAATGAATAAGTAAGTGCAGCAGGTGTAAATTCTACAAGCAGTTCTAAAACTGTCTGAAACTGTGGAGTTTGGTTTATCCTAAGCAGTGAGTTGTCCCGGGGAAAAAAATTAATTAATAATGTTTGTAACTGTTATATACTGATCATGTTTCCCACTCCTTATAAACGTCTGATTTTGGTTCTATTCGCAATCTGACACTTTTTGTACACCCAACATCACATCCATGACCTTTACAAGGTTTTAGATGAATGTTTCCTTCTAATTTTTTGTTCATAAAATAATAAATCTGTTCGTACAACTACTATCCTCAACCCTGAGAATACCTTTTTAAGATGCGCATTGTTTCTCAGGCTTAAACTGACCATTTTTATAAATCATTTGTGACTGATTTTAAATGACCCCCTGGGGTGTTGGTGACCTCAATCTGAGAAACACATTATGAAAGAGCCTGATTGTATTTAGGGCCGTAACGTCCCTATCAAAAGGGTCATCCCCACACAAAAAGGGGCACAACTTCACATGGAAAAATAAACGTTTTTTGTTGTTATCCTCTCACTTTTTGAAAACAATTCTTGCTTGTAAAGTATATGATGAAACAGTGAGAATGTACTCAATGGGTTTTTAATAAACACTGACTTTATACGGGATCAGTTTGTGGTTGCCTCACATAAGTCTGTGTAAATCAAAAAGCGACTCTTATCAAAATGTTTGTAGTATAGAAAACTCGTATATGTTTTTAAATCTGATAAATGGTGGAGGGAAACGGAAGTGATCCAGAAAATCAAGTTTTGTTTTGTTTTTTAAAGATGTTTCCTGCTTTGCAGGCTGTCTGTGAAGAAATTTGGATTATCCATATATGGTTCATTCCCACGGTGGTAGGCAAGAAGCTGGTGTGTGTTTTGAACTTGAGTTTGACTCGCGTTTGTTTTTTTGTCTTCTTGACTTGTTTCTAAGTGTTGCATACTTAACATTTTGTGCCAGCCTTTTTTTAGGATGGGTGGGGGGAGACTGGAAACTTTTGTTTTCTTTTAGAAAATGGAAATAAACCTCTCCTTATGTCAAACGCTTAAGGAACTGACTTGTTTTAAATATATTAATGATAAGTTTTACAATACAGAGGCAGGAGGAATTCCGCTCAGCAGTAGCTGAGCTGTTTAAGCTGTGACTCGAGCTCTGTAAGCTCAACAAACACACCTTTACCTGGTCACTTTTCCTGGGGTAATATACATTCCCACATAATCCGCATAATCCCACATCCAGTTTTACCAAGAATTTGACCGGTTCTAAAGATGAATCTGTTAATCACAGCCTCTGTTAACCTCTCATTATGGCTACAAGTCTATTGTTATCACAATATCACAATATCTACATAATGCAAAACTTTGTAAAGTATGTGGACACCCATGTCTGCGTTCAAACAGGAAACCAAAATTATAGCATTTTATATATGAATGGTGAATTTAATTGTAATAAATGCAACAAAATACAGAGTTTTCCCTGTGGGGTCAATAAAGTTTGATCTTAATTAACTTATTTAAACAGTATAATCCATTGATGGTCCCAGTTATTTCATTCCTGGTGGTGGCAGGGGAAAAGTTTTGAGAAAAACATAAAAACTGATCACAGCTGCTATAAAGAGGAAGAAAATCTCAAAGCACAGAGATATTAATGTTGATGCAGTACTCGATTGCATTGAGATTATTTCATGTGTGAAGTATTGTGTTAAGCAGTCGGAAGGTCGTAGGTTCAAGTCCCAATCTTCACGGTCCATTGGTCAAGGTGTTCTTGAGCAACCTCAAACTGCATCCATTGGAATGGATAGAGCGCCTTACATTTGGCGGCCACGTTCAAGAATTTCCCTCTGGGATTAATAAAGTATTTCCACTCTATTTATAACACATTTTAAAATGTGGCTGCCCGTAAGTTCGATCACATGTTATTGGACTGTGGTTGACATTCGGCGCGTATCATCGTGAGCAACCTAATAAAAAGGCGAACAGTTTTGACTGTTAAAGGAAATGTATCATTTCCTCATAATGGAAACGGATGATGTGACTAATTTACTGTAAACACTTGATGATGTGACACGTGGTGCTCAAAATGTCTTCATAGAGCAGGAAGATGTTAGTCAGAACCTTCGAAGCCATTTGTGTGGAATGAAAGTGAAACGCAGAACTGCTCTTTTCCTGCTTTGTTTTCGTCTCGGTGTCGTTTCGTGCCATCCTGATGGGATGTGGTTGAAATATCAGTGTGTTTGGGAAGTTGTCTGGTCTGCGTTTGCAGCTAACACAGTCAAAATGTTTTGACTTAAATACAGTTCTTATTCGTCACCTCAAATAAATATCATTTTACACCTCACATTTCTACAGTGCAGACTGTCAACAGTGAGTTTTAAAAAAAGAAGATCTCTTTGCAGATGAATCATCATGTCGGAAATGATGAATGAAGCAGAATAAAACATTTAGTTTGCACACCCACAACATTCACACAGAAGTGACGTAAGGAGAAAGAGTGACATTCTATACAGAGAAAACTCAAAAACAATTACGGGTGATGTGCGAGTTCCCATGGAAACAACATGCAAGTCCTTCCACACTGAAAAAACGCACACTCACTCTGAATTAATCACAACAATGTGGGCTACCTTTATGAGTGGCTTTACATGATTGATTCGTGTGTGTGTGTGTGTGTGTGTGCATCTGTTTGCCATGTGTGATGTCTGTGTTTTCTGTGCTGCCACATGGCCCCAGCCTAATCCAATAAGCTGAATAGACCTGCCGTCCCTCTCCGGCCCACTGAAGACTTAGAATAGCTCAGCCTCACACATACAGACAACCAGATGATGTCATTTATATACCCATCTCGCCAGTATTGTTGGATTTCCCTGTGAAGTGTACGGCCGTGTGACACCAAGAGTTATTTACTGTGAAATGTTTTGTGATGAGTTTTTTTTTTTTTAACCTGCTCCCAAGTAAAAGCATTTAACAAGTTCAGAGAATTTGCAAAGTCGCTTTCCTGTTGCATCTGTTTGGCTTTGGAGGATGAAAAAGGTTTTTCCACCCAGCCAGAGACACGGCGTAGATTTATTTATTTATTTATTTTTATTTTTTTACATTAACACGTTCTCTGTCATCCGTGTGCAGCAACATCTCCCAATGCGGGCTCAGAACTGGAGCAGGCCAGACCTCAGACCAGTGGAGAGGAAGAGCTTCAGCTGCAACTTGCCCTGGCCATGAGCAGAGAAGCTGCAGAGCAGGTACAACACCGAGACACACTGTCACAATCACATGGATTTATGTTCATTATAAAGAAGACGTTCACAAGTAGTTAGGCTTTTTGGGTAAACGGGAATTCAAATGACGTAACAAAAAATATTTAATGAGACCCGTCATTCTCATATATGAGCTGCTAAACGCCGCCTCGGTTTGTGTTTAGGAGGAGCGCATACGCAGAGGAGACGATCTCCGACTACAGATGGCTTTAGAGGAGAGCAAGAAAGAAGAGCCGGGCTCGGCTAAACTGCCCAAGAAGAAGAGAGAGGTAAAAAAAAAAGTGGCTCGAATCCTCTATAATCACAGACGTGCTTCTGAAATAGCCTCGCTGCTCCTTATCCTCTCTCTGCTCCTTCGGGAGCAATGATGACGCCACTAACTGGCAGCTGACTGTCGAGTTTACTCGTCGTTATTCTGCCTGAACGAACTCTAGTTTGAGGAAGTGGAAATGTTCTGGAATTCCAGTTGCCCGAATGGAGATCATGTTTATCTCAGCAGCCAAGGCATCTGTGTCCTGATGAATAATATTTTCCCTCTTGGTATTTACTGATTTGGACATTCTCTTTGTTTCTTATGTTTTATATATATTTTGTCTTCTTGTGTTTGTTTGTTTGTTTTTTTATTATTATTTTGAAGCCACAGTCATCTCTGATGGATCTGATGAATGTTCCTGAGCCCAGTGCCAGTGTTGACCCCTGGGGGGCTGGGGCTGGAGCCAGAGCTGGAGCTGGAGCCGGAGCCGCTGCTGGAGCCGCTGCTGCTTCAGCAGACCCGTGGCAACCTTACGGTACACACACACGATCAGTGTAAAACACTGTAAAAAGAAGCGGCACCATCACATGATATCTCCATAATGACTTGTCATCACTCGGCTGGGTTTGCTGCATCCGTGAAAGAGATCTGGGCCGTCCACCTGCAGCTGGCTGCACTGTGACTCTTTGTTAAATAGGAATGTAACTTCACTGGCCGGGCGGCATTACTGCACTGAGAGCCGAGGAGGGGGAAGTGTTTGAGGAAGATGTAGTGAAGAAAAGCAGTGTGAACGGCTGGTGATATGAGCTCGGAGACTTTACAAAAAAATGACTCCAATTAGCTTGATTAAAGAGTGAGAGAAACCCTGTTGGGGGGGGGGGACATAAGCAGACTGAGGTGAAACGTATTTTTCTAACAAGGGCGAGTTTGTGAATTCAACCTGCCACCGATAACAACTTTTAAATCATTTGCCAGGGTCTGCACCTAAGACGGCCGCCCCGGGGGACCCGTGGGGTGCCCCTCCTTCTGTCCCACCCCTGAAGAGCAGTGATCCCTGGGCGCCCAGCTCCACTCCTGCCTCCGACCCCTGGAGCTCTGGAGCGACCCGTCCCAAGACTTCCAACACAGGTGACTTGCTCGCTTTTTTACTGCAGCGGTCGTTACATTCACCAACACTTGACATCCAACACAGACATTGATCAGAACTAACGCGTCAATGTGGAAGTAAAGATTTATAGGAAAACTTTTCACAATGGTACACAGAATTTTTTAGATTTTTTTTCGTAACCTGGTAGAGGTCAAATAACACACACACACACTACCCCATGTTTACACCCATCTGCATGCTTTTAGTTGCTGGTCATGTTCATTTGTCTCCGTTACCAAAGCATTCAAAATCAACCATACGCCTGTCGTCCACTTTCCACCTGTTTTTATGTGTATCCATCGTTTTGTTTTTTTGTTGTTTTTGTTGTCAACTCTCTGTGCATTGTTTGTCTGTGTATATGCGATGTCTCCTTCCAGGTAGCTTTGACCTGTTCACTGCATCCAATGGTACGTCCAAAGAAGACTTCTCAGAGTTTGACAGCCTGCGCTCTTCCTCCTCTGTCCCCACTGGTACTCACCCTGTCTTTGTCTCTCTAATGACTATGGAGTCCGTGTTGGTTTTTTTTCCTCCCACCCCCCCCAGTGTGTGTCTCTGTAGGGCACAGACACACACACACACACATATGTCTTGTCTTTTAATGGTAAATGTCACCAGACCTGGGCAAAGAAATCATTTGGAGAGATTGACTTGAAGGTGCAAATTTTAGGAGATTTATCCGTCACTGTAGCTAATGGCAGGGAAACCGATCTTTGCTCACGTCTGGTTTCATCATCACTGTGGTGTGGTCCGATGCAACGCGTAAGTCCATATTTGAACCCTGGTCATTCACCATGTGAAAACACACTCCCATCTCGACTTGTAAAATCTCGCTCGATGCATTTAAATCAAACCCAGTTTAGGTTTGTGCCAGAAAGGCTTCCAGGAAAAACATTTTTGGCATTTGAGTGTCTTTCTATAAACCCTGCGCGTGGGAAGCATGGCATCAGTATCCAACCGTAACTCCAACTCAACTCAAAACACAATGCTGAGACGGTCAAGGACCTCCGGAGGACACGCCCTCCGTGCACTTGTAGAAGGATTTGCAGACAAGCTGTTCTCTGAATCTGGCTGAAATCTTTTAGATTTGTTATCATTCAATCTGATTGTACCAGAAAGCTCAGCTACATCTCTGTTCCTGGTCCATGAGAGCAGATTTCCTCTTTGTAGTTTCCTTGTGCGTCTGTGTGTGTGTCTGTGTGTGTGTGTGTGTGTGTGCAGGGGGTGGGGGGGTTGCTGGTATCCCAGTTTGTGTGTTCATGTGTGAGTGCCTTAATGAATGCCTCCTCTACCATCTGACTGCTTCTGCAACAAACAGCCAGGCTGTCTGCCTCTGATGTCCTCTCGTAATAGTGTCCTCTAACCATTTTATTGCATCAACAAGTTTTATTTGACAGTTAATGGGAATGTTGGTGGTCTAGTGCACACAGACACGCTGGTGTGTACGACTGGCTCATGGGCTTTCTAAAAATCCCCCTAAGATAAAGCGTTTGACTGTCAAAGATGCGCAGTCATCAGAGCAATTTGAGGGATCATACAGTGCATCAAGAAAGTATTTACAGCAATTCACTTTTCTCTCCACATTTTGTTACATTACAGCCTCGTTACAAAATGGATAAAATGTTTCTTTTTAATTGTTGAATCACGTGTGACTACGTTTTCAGAGCTTTTGCTCAATACTTTGCTGATGCACCTTGAGCAGCAGTTAGAGTCTCAAGTGTTTTTGAATGTGATGCTACAAGCTTGGTACGTTTATCTTCTGGACAGTTGTGCTCCGTCCGGTTTGAAGCACTCCAGACTCCAGAGATGTTTAATGGGATTCAAGTCTGGGCGTCAGGCTGGGCCACTCAATGACCTTGACAGAGTTTTCCTGAAGCCTCATTTTGATCATCTTTACTGCGTGTTCAAGTTGTATCTCATTCAGAGTGTCTGTACATTGCTGCATTCATCTTCCCCGCTGCATGATGCTGCCACCACCGTGCTTTACTGATGCTATGGGTGATGAGGGCGGGACCTTCAATACAGCGAAATCTTGTCAGTACATTTCGTCCCATTTGTGCCTGGAGACGATCATCTCTCTGAGATCTACAGACGATTCACTTGACTTCACGCTTTGTTTGTGCTCTGACATTCACTGTTAACTCTAGGGGGTCTTATATAGACGGCGTGTGTCTTTCCAAATCATGTCCAGTCAACTGAATTTAAACTAGCTGGACTCCAATGATGCTGTAGAAACGTCTCAAAGTTAGCAGTTGAAACGGGATGCAGCTGAGATCAATTTTGAGTGGCAGTGAATATGTATGTAGATGTGATTTCTTCGTGTTTTATCGTTGTCACTATGGGCTATAGTGTGTAGAAAAAGGCTGTAATATAACAAAAATAAAGTGCTATGAATACTTCCTGGAAGCACTGTATCCCTACTTTATTACACAGGTATAATTGGTTCTATATTGCATTGTTGTTTAAGAATAAATAATAGGTTTTATTAAGAAAACAAACAAAAAAAATGTTATCTGTGAAGTACAGCTGTTGCTCCTCCTCTCTTTCTTCAGGCGATGGAGGGATAGCGTCCTCTGTCCCCTCCCAAGTCAGCCTGGCCAGCAGCGGCAGCCTGGACCTCTTCGACCCCCTGCCCACATCCACCTCGTCCTCCATCGGGGGACTCCCAACCAGAAAAACTCCAGAGTCCTTCCTCGGGCCCAACGCCGCCCTGGTCAACCTGGACTCCCTGGTGACCAAACCGGCCCAACCTGCACCAGTGGTCAACCCCTTCCTGGCTGCAACAGGTGGGGGACACGTTTCTGTTTCTACACCGGTTATCCTGTATGTCATGAAAAAAAGCTTAAAAGACACTTTGTTAAATGGGGCAAGTTAATGACTCAAGCTTCCAGACCGGCTTTCAAAGGGAAGTAAACACGGTTGCTAATTTGCAGTGATTAGATAACGTGGTGAGAGTGAGATCGGTAAGCCACAAGAAGCGTGTTGGAACACATGAAGGCACGAACTTCCAGGACAGTTTGACGCTGAGTCACAGATACGATTCACAATGTCATCCCCTCCACAACCCTTTATAGAGAGCCCGTGAATCTATGCCACTACAATATGTGAAAATTGAAGCATACATATGTATATATTTGTTTTTTTTTTTGTTTTTTTTAATGCTTCAAAACTTCTAAATTCAGCACAAATATTCACCTGGATAACTTACAAAGTGGTGTAAAAATTCACATGTC
This sequence comes from Parablennius parvicornis, assembly GCA_900302745.1. Taxonomy (NCBI): domain Eukaryota; kingdom Metazoa; phylum Chordata; class Actinopteri; order Blenniiformes; family Blenniidae; genus Parablennius; species Parablennius parvicornis. Next base: position 12,251 of record OMNM01049365.1, read on the forward strand.
ACCATTTCCAGTCTCACAGTGCAGCGTGCTTTCTTTACAAACAGACTTATGAAGCTGCAATAATCTCGCCATGTATTGTGACAACAATATGGTTTGTGATAACAGTAATCTGTTTATGCTTTGGAAATTGTTCTGGGATCGGCGCTCTTTCTCTTGCCCCTAATTTGCCCCATACACCAA
>OMNM01049366.1:10232-27511 GCA_900302745.1 Parablennius parvicornis
CTTCCCCTTGCCACTAGGGAACAGTATGGGTTTGCTTTTCTTTTTTTCTTTACAGAAACCCAGACGCAAGCTCTATCTACATCTTTTGTTTTATCTGGATGTTGTTGGTTTTTTTTTTTCTGTATGTATGAACTGAAACAGTGTAGTCCCCAAAATCTACAAACACATAGTTTGTGAACAGTGAGAGGTAGATCAAATATTCATAATATACATTTAACTTTTATTTAAAGTTATAGCTTTAGAGTCAATGAAAATTACTCTCTGACAGAATCAACCAAATTGATTAGTGGTGTTTGCCTTTTCACAGAGATTGTGTGGAGTTTCCCAGGCTACTCTGGTGATACCCTGGTCCCTTCTCAAATAAATGTGTATTCTGTGATTCGAACTTGTCTGTATGTATGAGTGAGTGTGATTGTTTTACTACCAGGGTGTGCAGAACAATATCAGCTGCATGGAATTCACGAGAGAATATGCTTTATCATGAAAGGATGCTACAGGCCTGATTTTTTCTTGTATCTTATAAACTTATAAATCATTCATTAGAAGATCAAGTTTTCAGTCATATGAGTTTTGATGCTTCAGGAATTTTAATTGTCTGTGATGGTATCGTGTGTTATGAGGATTTACTCTTTATTTCATCACATGCCATCGTGTAAGTCCCTTTCATACTTTATCATGATCCAAAAGTCAAGTCTTGTCAAGTGTTTGTGTTGTTATCTGGAGTTAATTTATCGCATAAGTGTATAATTTATGGATTTTCTTTTTCTTTATGCGGATTGTTGAAACATCAGAGCTATTTAATTGATTTTCCATCATTTAACACAGATGTGCTTTTTTGGTTAAACATGCCATTGAAGAAATATTCTAACAAAACTAATGCACAATGAGACCAAATCTCACTCATAAAAACGGCTTTGTTGCATAAACGATCATTCAAAGTGGAAAGAGAACCACAAAAATACAAAGCCTACCAAAAGTACTTAATAATTCAAATCAACCTCTCTCCTCACATACTTACTTGCGAAAAGCTCTAATATTTATGTATATAAAAAAAACAACAACATGTATTTATGCTACTATGAAGAAGAAAAAAAAAGAAAAAAAACTAACAACTGTGTCATTAGCATATTAATTATTTTATCTGTAAATTAAATATTTTGGATAAAATTATGTAATAATTATGAATGTGTCTGACTTCTACGTTAAAAGCAAACAGTCTAGCACACAGTAACGCTCTCTATAGACCATGGATCCACACAGTCTGTGTTTACAAGATTTTTGAACGACGAATTTCTTAGGAAGTCGACTACCAACTAAACATTTCCACTTAGCTTTGATTCTTAGTTTAAAGAGATTCTTACGGAGTAAAAACATTTTTTTTTTTTTTATTGAACTGCAATGATTCAGTGTCTATGCTTATCTCAATATGTTTTGCTCAATTTGAAATGCGAGAAAATGACTCCAACATTGGTTTTACACATTCCCCTACTTTCGGAGGGTCGTGCAGTTCTGACTGAGCATGTGTCTGTGTGAAATGCTTTAGTTCCGCACGCTAATGTTGGGTTATAAAAGCAGCAACACATTACCAAAGCTCCCTCGAGCTGACAAAACCAACACCTTCTTCACCGTCAGTGTGTTTATTTCCACTGAAATTGGACAAGATGTCTGTCATCCACTCTGAAAATGTGAATACTCTGGGCAGGAGCCTCTGTATCATCACAGGAGCCTCTAAAGGGTTTGGGAGGGCACTGACTCATCAAGTAAGCGATCACCCTGTTAAAGAAAAGCATGGGAGAAAGAGAGAAAACAACAACCAAATGTCTTATGCTTTTCCAGGTTGTCTATTTGCTGAAGCCCGGCTCTGTCCTCCTGCTGGTTGCTCGCTCTGGGATTCTGCTGCAGGAGCTGAGGATGGAGCTGCAAAGCTTCTGTGAGGAGCAGCAGCTGCTAATTCAGTGCATCACAGCTGATCTGAGCACAAAAGATGGAGTGAATGAAACAGTGACAGCAGCAAGACAGCAGGCTGTCAATGAGCCGGATCATGTGCTTCTCATTAACAATGCTGGTAAGTCCTAATACCGAGTGCTGTCGTCATGTGAGCTTCTTTGAATTTTTGCTGATTTTGCTTTAATGAAAAGAAGTCACAATTTTTCTCCAGCTTGTCTCTCTTCTGCTCACAGGCTCATTGGGTGAAATTTCCAGCTTTGTTAGTCTCACTGATGCTGGCATGGTGAACGCTTATATGGCTTTCAATGTGAGCTCAGCTCTGGCATTGACAGCAGGAATCCTCCAGGCGTTTCCACACAGACCTGGCCTGCGACGGACTGTGGTCAATGTCTCATCACTGTACGCTCTGGAGGCCTCCTCGTCCTGGGTGTTGTACTGCACAGCCAAAGCAGCCAGAAAAATGATGTTCAAGGTGATGGCTGAGGATGAACCAAACGTCAAAGTACTTAGTTACTCCCCAGGTATACATTGCTCAGACAAAGAACTGGCCTGTCAACTCGATATTTCTCTGCTGTGGCACTGCAACCCTGCTGCACAAAACAAAGGGAAGTTAACCCAACAATACAGTTCAGATATACATTTGTTTAATTTTGGAAGCAGATGTTGATTGTGAATACATTCAGGAAACACTACGTGTTCAGACATTTCTTTCCGAAAGGCTCATGTCAGAACTGAGCTGTTAAATTCAATCAAAAGTAAATAGACAGAGAACATTTATTTAGTCGGGTGAAAAGGGAATGTTTCTTTCCATACTTTCCATATTAAAGCAAAGAAAGGATCCAGCGGAAAACAGAATAAAACAGCCCAAAAGAAAAAAGAAAATGCAGATCATGTAACCACTCATATGCATGACATACTCCAGAAGTAAAACGACATAGAATATTTTCCAAACTTGTCTCGTCTTTCCTTCAGGTCCTATGGACACAGAGATGCAGGAGGACATTCGGAGGAAATCAGGAGTCAGTCATCATCCCTTACCTTGTAAAGAGTCTGCAAACAAGCTTATGAAGTTGCTCCTGGAAAATGACTTTCCTTCAGGCACACACATTGACTTCTTTGAAGTCTAAAGTTAATTGATTCATCTAACTGCAAAGAATACTTTTGTTCATATCCTGCCAATTATTGAATGTCAGGAGTTTTTACATAAATGCAACGTCAATTAAAATAATGATGTTAATTGATGCTACTTTGTATTCAGAGAAAATGGAATCAAGTCTTGAATTAAAAATAGAAGTATAAACAATATGAATGTTTTAGATTGATTAATCAATGAGGAAAAAAATAAGAATTTATCGTCAAGTCCCAAACTGTAAACTATTCAAATCCTGCTTCATTTTCTTTTTTTCTTCTGTCATTTAATACTTGAACATTAAACTGCCTGTTTAATGTTGATGCTCAAAAACCTTTTTGATAGCAATTTTGGATGTGAAAATACAATACAATATAAAATGTTTCCTACAATAATAAGCAGATTCAATGTATAGCATATACAAGCATGATTATTACTGAATAACACCTTTATTAGCGATTGAGTTTTATCAGTCAGCAGTATTCAGAACAGAGCACTATTAAATAATGTATTATTATAGCACCAGTACGACACATGTCAGTGCAATTCCGTGTTGTAAATGAATGTTAGAATAAAAATAGTAGTGTATTGAGAATATTGCAGTTTCCGTGCATTTGTTATTCATTACTTTCATCACACGAAAACACTTGTGGAGGTGATTTTTCACTTGAGCCTTCTCGCCAGAGTTTGCTTGCTATTGCATCAGTTAAAATATTTTTCATTGCTTTTTCATTAAACTCCTCTTTGCAGAAAGAATTAACTCTGTCCCCCTCATTCCAACATGAAAGATGTCTGACTGTAAGTCATAACAAATATGTATTGATGTATCAGTGGTGCATGATTCCATCATGAGATATAAACAGCTTACTTTAATCAGAGCTGTGTTTCTGCCATTTTAACTCAATTGTTGTGTTCTTCTTGTCATTGACAATCATTCATAAATCTTTTTCCTGTAAGATGCGCTAACATTTAGATTATAGAGCATCTTCCTCTAATCCATTAATCCATCTTCAGATGAAATTATAGGGAATACAACATTTTTCATTGATGCGCCAAGACAATGGAATCACTTAATTGTGTACAAAACAAAAATGTTATGTTCACATTACAACAACATCTGTTATTGGACAAATAAAAGTGATTCAGGAGTTACATTTCCAAACAACCAGGTCTTTTTGTTGTGGCAAAGGTAGTCCACCACTACTTTTAAATCAAGTAAATAAGAAAAACTAATCAACTGGATGCAAACATCTTACCCATAGTTGCTGAATACCTTATACAAGCTATGAAATCAGTACAACCTTTTCTTTAAACTCATGCTAACAAATTCAAGAAGAAAAATAATACTTATTTGTCACATTTGAAGGTAGAGATTCTAACCTATCCCTGTCAGCTCTGGGATTCAAACCAGCCAAACTCTGGTCAGAAGCTTGCTTCTCTAACCTCTAGGCCACCACGCTGAAGACTTTGCTCTCTTGAAAATGACAAGTTGTGTCAAGGAGAGATAACCTATATGAATAAAGGACAAATTAGAAGAAAAAAAAGAAAGTAGTAACTATCTACAAGTACTGATTTTCAGTGACTTACACAGGAAATCCTGAAAGCCGAAGGTTTGGTACATGTTTTCACAAACTGTGTTTTGAACATGAGATTCAATGAGATTGGCCTGAATGAGAAATTGTGTGCATATATACGGAGGAACATAAAGAAAACACGAAAATAGTAACAGACAAAAGAAGTTCTGAGCTTTGATTCAAAATCAGAGCGCACTGATACTTCTTCAATCTCCTTCTCTCACTCTCTGTGGTGAATCGGGTTCAGTTCTCTTCATTATATTATGCCTTAAGATGTGTGCCAAGATGGAACAAGGGGAGGGGGGTTATACTGCAGAAAGCACCAGAACAGTGTAGAGGCAACAAGATAGAGTAGCTCTGTTTCTGTCAAACTTCTCGCAGCTGTTCAGCATCACCACTGACTCCTGACAGACAGTCACAACTGACAGACGAAAATAACCCTCAGGGAGAGGGCACGTACCAATTCCAGACTGGTGTAGGGGGTTATTTCCACCTTTCTGGTGGATAAAATGCATAAAAAAACTGTGACTGAATGTTTAAAATATAACTTGAGACACTATAAGATCACAAGAATTGATGGGGAAATGAATGACTTGTTGGGTAAATTAACTAATTTGCTTGCTGAAAACAAATCAAACTCCTTCGACTACCAACATGTCAAACCTTCAACAACCCCTTTTCTGAAACTCTTGGTACAGTTGAAGTAGTGCAGGACTATTTTAATACCTTGAATGAAGAATGTGCAGTTGTCATTGACGAGCAATAGAGGACACAGATTGGTTCCCACCATTACCCTGCCTCTTTACCGCTGAAGCACTCCTCCCTTTGCCTCACCATTCAACCAACAGAGTTCTCTGGAACCGGTGCATCGACCATGGAGAACGTGACAATATTTGATTCACCTGGAAAGGGGAGGGGTCTGAAGACCACCAAGGAGTTCTGGGCTGGAGATGTCATTTTTTCGGAGCCCAGTCTTTCAGCCGTAGTATTCGACAGGTACGGTGAAGATGCTGGTTGTGGATGAAGATATTTACTGGTCAAGGATGTGTTTGAAAGATATGTAGTGTTCTTTTCATTTTTCACTTCCATGTAAATCTACTTTGGAAGTTCATATCAATTTTTTTGGGGGGGTTCAACACTGGTTTAATTTTCAAGTTTCCAAGTTTAGTACATCATTATAGTACGTGGATGTCATGATGAAGCTTGAACAACTTATACTACGGTAGCAAATAAGAAACATCTAGAATTAAATTCAAGCTTTTTTTTTTCATAGTTGTTTTTTATTTAACAAACAAAGTAACAGTTCAAAAGAGCATTACAAATATTTATCTCAAAGACAATAGTCACTGCTTCTTATTTTCTTGGTCTCAATTTTGAACTTTGAGGAGATCTTTTGGAAAAAAAAAACCCTTCACATGTTGTAAAAAGAAACATTCCGCTATGGCATGCTTCACATTAAGATGTCTTTACAACCGGTGATTAAAGGTTTTACAGTGGTTATAAACACACATATAAGAATAATCTCAAATCAAAGTCCGAAGTATTTTTGTGTGTGTGTGTGTGTGTGTGTGTGTGTGTGTGTGTGTGTGTGTGTGTGTGTGTGTACATGTGTATTTGTGATTTGTTAATAATTTGATAAATATTTGTTTGTTTTTCTCTTTTTCTCCCTTTAGTCTATCAGAGCGTATTTGCCATAGTTGTTTCCGCAGACAAGACAAGCTCCAGAGGTGTGGTCAGTGCAAATTTGCCCATTATTGTGACCGAACCTGCCAGCGCGCCGGCTGGGCTGAGCACAAGCAAGAGTGTGGTGCCATCAAGGCTTATGGCAAAGTACCAAACGAGAACATCCGGTAGGGGTCAACAAATCAAAACTTTAGCAGGAGGAGGGACTAAATGATAACTATATCTTAAAGCTTCTAGATGTGTGTATATGTAGCTTCTTCACTCCCTTCGCTTGTCCTTTTGCAGTTTTACATCAGTGAACAACTTTCAAAACCTTTAGGTCTTAACACAAGTTTAATTTTGGTTTCCTTGGTATCAATAACAACGTGCAATATTTTTCTGTTCCTGTCATGAGTATTTTCTTTTTTTTACCTGCATTTATTGCTTCATGCTGTCTTTATCTCAAGACATCCAATGTGGACACTTACACAACAAGTTACACGGGAGTTAGTGTCAATGATCCTTAAGTGTACAGATAATGTGAATCAGATTGGATTCGCCATGACCTCCAGTGACACATCCTGTATCTGTAATTGATGTTTTGCATGGTCAGCCTGGTGGCTCGCATCATGTGGCGCCTTGATAAGGAAGGGGGCGTGGTGTCCGACATGCAGCTGACCACCCTGGAGGAGCTGGAAGACCACATTGCTGACATGCAGGAAGACGAACTGAAAGAGTTCAAAGTGGACATCCACAACTTCTTGGACTACTGGCCTCGTAACAGCAAGCAGCACACAATCGATGTCATCTCACATATATTTGGAGTGGTATGTCCAAATGTGCAAATCATATATATGTCCTTTCGTCTTAACTTGGATGTTGTAGAGAGTAAAGTGTATGAACTAATGTGTTCACAAGTAGGGGATGATATCTTCAGTGGACAATCATTAGTCTCTGATACCAAATCTTCACATAGATTTAAATTATGTTTATTCATTGCTTAACAACATTTTCTGCATGTGTGGGCCAGAACTATCTGAAAAAGGCAGTTATTCGCTGAACCAGTTCAACATTATCTTGCTCAACATCAGACAAATAGAAGTGTGCAGGTTTTCATTTTGATTGTGATTTTTTTTCCCACTGATAAACCTTTAATGGTTGTTACAGGCTCAATGTGAATAAATATATATAGAGTATGTGAATCTAGCAGCAACAGTATCAAAAACAGCAACTTTTGTTTTTTTTTTTAAATTTCCCTCTTGTGACCTGCTGAGAATAGTCCAATCCACTAGAGGTTGAATATTATATTTTACGCTTTTACTTTAGCAGTTAATGTGATAGAAATTTTTTTTTTCACTGTGTGATTCTGTTTATTTATGACAAAAACAGAAAATTATGTTCAATTTCTACACTTGTAACCTCACAGGTCAACTGCAACGGCTTCTCTGTGAGCGACCAGAGGGGCCTTCAGGCTGTGGGAGTCGGACTTTTCCCAAACTTGTGCCTGGTAAATCATGACTGCTGGCCAAACTGCACTGTGATCCTCAACCATGGAAAGTACGTTTTGTTCTTTCAGCATTTTGTGCGCCTTCAGTTGAAAGTGTCTCTAACGTGATAAGAAGTTCAAAATGCTCTATGGTTTTGGGAGTCTGTGTGTGTTCCTGTGTGGTACATGTGTTCAATGTCATGCGTGCAAATGTCTGTCTGTGCTCTTTGCTGTAAAACTGCTCCCTGTTTGTCTTTCAGTCAATCGGCTGTGAGTACTATGTATCATTCTCAACGGAGGTGCGTTAGCTCAACTCAAACCCGCTAAATGTCATTCATTCATTAGAGCAGTGGTTCCCAACCTTTATTTTCTGGGCCCCCTATTCATGCTTTCTAAGAAAGTCTGCAAATCGGCTTTTAACTGTAACTGAATATTACAGTGAATCCAAAGACAATTGACCATGAAGACAAACACAAAAAAGCTTAAAAAGTTGATCATATTTAGATTTATTGCTACAAAGCCTCACGCCTCCCTTGTCATCTCCGATGCTCCTGCCCCCCCTAAAGGGACCTCAGTACCCAGCTTGGGAACCACAGCATTAGAGCACCATTGAGATAAAAACCTTTAATGCATCATTACATTATTATACATAACCTGCTTCATCTGTTTTATTAAATCGATCGTTGACAATGCTGTAGAGTAGTGTGCGCCGAACCTTTGATCTGACATCTTCACATTGTTGGGCTGCCAACATCTAGATGCGCCTTTAATGCTCTAACCTTCATTTACCCAGGTTCACTTCATTGTGATAACACAAATAACATCTGTTTTATATCATTCATTTTCCTAAAAACCACTCGTACTTAAGTTTGTCTCATCGTCACAGAGTTGTACTCGTGTGCTGCTGACTGGTCACTTTGTGTGTCTGTCCTTCAAATGATTGCTGTGTCAAGCTCTTTTTGCTAATTCTGCATATAAACAGTAAAACACTTCAGTTTAATACACCTTTTCAAGTGTACACTGTGAAGTAGTTCATTCACAAAATTACTGAAGTTGATTTTGTGAAATGATAGGCTTTTCACTAACGTCTCACTCTTTTATGTGAGCTGGACTGAAAGCCACAACATAGTTTCACCATCACTTCATAACTTTGACAAAGTGTATGTAAACAGATATTTTGGCTTGACTTCAACTGTTTCCCCTCCTCAGGATTGAGCTGCGAGCTCTGGGTAAAATCGCAGAGGGAGAAGAGCTGACAGTTTCTTATGTGGACTACTTGAATTTGTCAGAGGAGCGACAGAGGCTGCTGAAAACACAATATTTCTTTGACTGCACGTGTGAGCACTGCAAGAACCGAACCAAAGACGACCTGAAGATGGCGGGAAGGGAAGTGGAAGGTGTCAAGGTTTGAGTCAGTGATTCTACTGCATGATACAAAAGACCCAAAGCCTCTCGCCACATTTAGGCCTGACGTGTGTGATAAGGACTGACGGGAACATGAGAAGCATGGCCACGGTGACTATTTTAAGCAAAGATAAGCCCCAAGTAGATTCAGCCTACAATGCACTCACCCTTGCTATTCAGAAACCTATCATATTGCTTATGCTAAATGGATTTATCAATTCAGTCATTGTTTTATATTAGCTTCCTGCACCGCTCATGTCATGCCATAAAATGCATATACTGTGTGCATAATTAGGGCAACATGTGTTTTTCATATATGTGTGTGAGACAAGTTTCAAAGCAAAAATCTCTCAGATTTGACTGAGTAATGTTCAATAAAGATAGAAAATGTTATCAAGTCATCTTGGACATGCTGAAAGTCTTGAGCATTGTCCTTTAACAAGTCCAAGGTCCTTTTAAGATAAAAAAAAATAAAAACGAATAATCATTCCTTCACCTTTATCTTTGTTGAAAGGGTTACTGATAATCGTTTGAAAAAAAAAACATATCAAAAGAATATGTCAACAGGCTAGTAATTGTGTTTTTTCCAGCATCATCTTGATATTGCTGAATGAGTGTCTTATTTAAAGAAAAATCTCTATACTTTTAGCCTACCGAGGAACAAGTTAAAGAGGCAACCGATTACTGTTTTCAAATGATGGAGAAGATGGAAACTTCTCGATTGGCTGGTGACTACCATGAGGTATTTTATAATCCAAATAATTTGATAAAGCAGATTCAATGTGATTACAGAAGATAGAAAAATGTTCCTCGGTTTCAAATAACTTTTTTTTTCCCCCAGGTGGTAAAAATCTGCAGGGAGTGCATCGAGAAAACAGAGCCGGTTTTGGCCGACACTCACATCTACCTGCTGAGGATCTGGAGTACAATGAGTGAAGTACAGGCTTATCTGCAATACTTTGAAGAAGCCGCAGATTTCGCTCGCAAAATGGTGGATGGATATACGTGAGTGAGAAGGAAATTTGCAGTTTTCTGCCATGAACATGATTCTTGGATAGACTATCAACACACTAAGCTTGCAGTGTAAAACATTCACAAACAATCCCTTCAACATGCAGGAAGCTGTACAACCCAAACAATGCCGCACTTGGGATGGCAGCCATGCGAGCAGGAGTGACCCATTGGCAAGCAGGACTGATTGAAGTTGGACACGCCATGATTTGCAAAGCTTATGCCATCCTCATGGTCACCCATGGGCCAACACATCCCATCACCAAGGACCTCGAGGTAAACACCCCTAAAATTCATATCTTTAAAACATTGGATTTGTTCTACTGGACGAATCACCATCTACTAAATGTGTGACAGCAGCTGATAATACTGTAATATGAACAAATCTCATACAGAATTGAAATTTTACGCAGGAAAATCCAGAGGAAATTTGTTTTCTCTCCAACTCTACCTTTCCAGCACCAAAACAACAGACAGACACAAGTAGCAACAAGCTACTGGATAATGTGAGCATGTGGCAGAATAAAACAAACCAAATATACATTATAGTCAACAAAAAGTTCAAAACACAAAAGCATATCTATAAAATACATTCAGTCATGTTTTTAGGTGGTTTGTACTGCCACAAATAGATTAAAAGCTTAATCTCTCTGTAAACAGTAATTGGATGACAAAAATGTAAATGATTTGGGAAAATCTCAACTGAAAGTTGTTTTTGCACTACATATTCTCATTCTGTTGAATCAAGACAATGTTACTTCAAATTGTGTCTATGAAGAAATGGTTTAAAAACAATGGTGAAGTAGCTACTGGCCTACTTTTTATGGAATTTGGGAGGCAGCTTATAGCATGGATGTCATGTGGTTTGTATTTGTCCAGTAAATGTACAACCTAGATAGTTTGCTACAGACTGTTTGCACAATTTTACTCAATTGACAGTAGGTTTAGTGAGGTCTGTGGGTAAATATTTGAAAGTAATTTATCAAGAGTTCCTGGCAGCACAAGATTACTACTTAGTTTGAAATAATTTCCATACATGCAAAAAAGTTAATTGCAGAGAAAACCTAGAGGTCTGCAGTTTCAGGGTGCATAGTGAACTGCAATCTTCACATTTGTGGGACTGAGGTTTCCTTCTTGTTCCCTCCACAGGCGATGCGTATGCAGACTGAAATGGAGCTGAGGATGTTCAAACAGAATGAGTATGTTTACCACAGTATGAGAGAAGCAGCTCTGAAGAACAAACCAATGGCCATGATGCATGAACCCAAGTCTGTGGAGGAGGGCATCAAGAATCTTTTCCACAGGAGGAAGTGATCAGACTGCAGTCAAATTAAAAAAACCCAAATGTTTACTTGGAAACTGTTGTAAGAGTCAATCACATGACCTTGTTCATATTTTATAGCTGCACTTTTCATTAAATACCCACACCAAGGTTTAATTTTTTTGATGTAATTTAGTGCAAAATAGCTGCAGGTCAACTAGTGTGCTGCCTTTGTCAAAACCAGAGGCAATTTTGTAATCCAGCCAAATGTCTAGATCAGGATCCTGTCAAGTTTGAACACAACATGAGCACAATTACATCTGCCAATTTGAAAAGTTAGCATTTTCTGGCTAAAGAGTGCCTCATCATATACCTTGAAGTTATGTGGAGCATCAAAATGTGACCAGCATTTTGATGTTCTACCAGAGTAAACTAAGAATTTGGGAGGTGACTGCTCACAGCCACCCTACCAATACATGTTCTCATTGTCTGAAACCTCAAAGTTTAATGACAAAGACAATGCAGTCATGATCAAATAAAGCTTCTTGTTGCACATTAAGTAGTGTGTGAACCCTGTACTCACTTAACACTTTGCTCATCACCATGTTTAACCTACCACTATATAGCAGTGCAGAATTGTTTGTATTAAAACCCAGGAGACACTTGCATTTCATCTTTTATTCATATTAAGTGCATACATTTAAATGCGTTTGCTTGTCCTGACGTAAACAATCCCACCAAGAGTCATTGTCTGCAGAGGAAAAGTTAAAATTCATGAATAAGGTGCTCAACGTACAGCACTAAAGCTCAGTTAAAAGTCCACAATACTCACGTTGATGATCGTGTTTGCATCCACCATTTCTGTGACCGACTCAATTCCCTTCAAGCAAACCTTCAGCTTGTTGCCTTCCCGCCTAACCACCGACTGAGGAAGCACAACACAAGTTAGCCTCAATATTTACAGCCTTTAAATAGCGTTGTTCTTCTTCCAGCTACAAATCTGAACCCACTGGGTCAGTGAGCCACCATACCTTGACCTTCTCTCCAGTGACTGTTTCCAGCTCGGCCTCCTTTCCGATAGTGAAGCTGTTGACAAGGACTTTGGAGCCTGTGGTGACTGTCACTTTGAAGTTGTCGCCATTCTCCTCAATTTCGGAGATGCTTTTGATGTCCTTGCCTTTCTGGATGAGTTCATCAGGGAGACCTAACACGGCGAACATGCAGTTAAATGCTCAAACACTTAAAGCCATCTTGCCAAAACAAACATGCAGGACAGAAATTTGGAAGCCAATTTCTTACCAATGGCCTTCATGAAAGGCTCAAAGTTCTCCTGCGACTCCAGCTGGAACTTTCCTGAGAAAGACATGGCGGCAGACAATGAAGGTGAAGCAGCACTGCCTCTCAGCCCCTTTTATACTTACAACTGCAGCGGCTCAATCATTAACTACAGGTGTCCTCAATTAGGGCAACAGCAGCCCAAATAATCCTGCAGAGTTGAGATCGACGGCTGCAGATAAGGGCAGGCAGAGATAAAGGAGGTACAGAGTAACAAGACATAACTATTATTGCTGCACAGGGATGACAACAAAGGAGACTGCAAGTTTTGTTGGAAATAAATGCATGTTAGAATTCGTACACACCAACATGTGATGACACTGCATGCGTTGCAGTTCAACAACTGCTGACAGGACGCTATGTTTGTCATTTTTCATGCTAATGCTATTTTTTTCCTTCATTTTATTTCCTTCCTTCCCTTAAGCCCCCCACATTGATTTCTGTTCCCTCTTTTCACTCCTTTTCACTCAATTTTCTGTTGGTGTTTTCTCCAGCCAGCTATTTCACCACCTCTCTACCCTATAGCTGTATGGCTTTTAAGGAAATCTTGAGTGTATTAAAGTTCATTACAATGAAAATATCATTTGTAAAATTCCAAATTTACTGTTCCTGTGATTAGTAACAGAATCTTCGCATTCTAAAATCTTGACATACGGATTATATAACAGAGAAGTTTCACACAATCACAAAGAATCACTAATCACTAAAACTGATTGTATATGTTGCATTTAGATTAAGGTCATTTATTAGAGGTCCCAAAGCCAAAATGATCAAATTTTGTCATAACAACAGAATTCATTCAGATTTTTCCAGTTTCTTTCGCTGTATAGTAGTGTGAGTGAACCCATGTGGAAGGTGTTGTGATTTTTAACTATATGAACTATAATCTACATTTGGAAATGCACTTTAGACAGATGATGTCACTTTTTAAGATAAGCTTGCTGACAGAAGAGAAAAAAAAACTGCTTTTACACATGAGTAAGGAAATTTAGATAAAGTCCGTTTAATGTTACTATGAAATATCATTCTCATTTATGGGTGTAATCATCTGTCAATTAATTAATCTGCTGAGTTTATAATTGATTCTTGTGTTCACCGCACAAACTGATGTCCTGCTTAAATGATTCAACCATGAAGTAAAAAAAAAAAGGCTCAAAGGTGACAAACGCACAAGATAATCCCTCTAACTGTTGCAACAGTGGTATTGTGTCATTGGAGCGGCCACACAAAAAGTACACCGCATCATGTGAGGATCTTTTGAATTTACGCAGAGGTGCTGTGCAGGATTATGCAAAGCTGAATATCAGAAAGATAACGATGGCTTCAGGCTTTGTACAAGTGATGATAGCAGAGTATAGATGAACGTGGTGGCCTGATAAGACTCATGCTGATTTGGTCTTTACTCTTTGAAGAAAGGATTCTAAACATTTTAAGTTCTATGTTCAGGTGTCAAAATGATAGAGAAGAAACAACATTTAATACAGTCTCAAAAGTTTTATTTCAGCATGCACATACTATCTGGATGACCAATGTCAGGATCCATCTCTATTTTCATACAGAAAAATATATTGACAAAGACACTCCACAGAAGCACTCCAGGGGATAGATCAAAGATCAAGATGACAAACATGGAAACACAATTTGAAGTCCGGTTCTGTCCCCAGAAATGGAGAGGTTCTGGTGGGCCCTCGCTGTCAGCAGCTGCTCATTGGTGGATCCGGTGAGGAGAAGTGTGGCCGGCCAGTTGCAAGAGCCGGAGGATGATGTCACCGGGGTCGCTGCCCTCAAACGGGCTGTTCTGGTCATCTCCCTCCTCTTCGGTGAGGCATGATTGGTCAGTAGTGCAGCTCTCTGTGGAAAAGGAGAAGTCGTATTATCTATGACCACATCATTTGTTATTGCAACAAGTATTTTACGATACGCTGTTATCGGGCTTTGTGACATGGGACCATGAACCTTTTTACGGCAAGAGACTACAGTAGTGCTTCTTTGATTGTATTTTAAACTGGTATTAACCAAGCTTGTGTAAATTATTAATGCCAGCATGAGAAAACATACCTGGAATATATCCCGAAATATCAAAGTAATAGCTACCAAACCTATACCGAAGAAGCTCAGCAACTTTTCTCGGTAGATAAACTGGACCTTGCAACAGAGAAGAAACTTACAGGACAAACAAAAGATTGAACTGTGTTTAGAGGACAGTTGTGAACTACAGATTACAGGAGTAAGCCTGTAATATCCTATGCAACTGCAAGTCTGCAGGGTTCAAATCTCCCTCCTTATGAGTCTTTCATCTCCCTCTGCAGATTATGTTTTCCTGTCTAATTGTACGCTATAACATATACCAAATCAGACAGTAAAACTGGCCCAACATTGATCAACTATTTGCTAATATAACAATACACTCCACACATAATATACCCTCATATAATGATGTATATTCAATAGGCTTTGTTGACATGATCATACTGATTACAGATGGGGCTTATAGTTTCATTGAAGTATTCTAATGCTGCAATAAACTTGAGCAAAATGTCAAAACAGTTTTTCCACCACTACCTTTATGTATTTCTGGATTTTCTGACCTGCATCACAGCAGAGTCCTGAGGCAGCACAGCGTCCTCCCTCAGATCCGCAGGGTCTCCCTCCTGCCTGACAGGGAGTGAGCAGGTAGTTCTCCTCCACACAGTGAGCTGTTTCTGGGGAACCCAGCAGGCAGCCTAGACCCTCCCCGCAGCAGATACTGGGGCCGAAGCAGCGACCCCGGTCTCCAGGGCCACAGGACATGCACTAGTGGAGGAAATACAGTATTAGTCTTGATATTAGTTTACAGGTCTATTTCAAAATGAGTGTGAAGGTTTCCGGGGAGAAAATTCATCCATTCAGTCTCTACACTGCTTTATCCAGCTTAGAGTTGCAGGTCACTGGAGGCAATCTCAGTTATGACTATGAGAGATAGCAGAGTACAGGTCACCAGTCCATCACAGGGCAAACAAAGAGACAGTTTCACACACACATACATGTTTATGTGCAATTTAAAGTTAAATTAACCTCAAAGGTGTGAGGGAGGGGTTTTTGGACCATGGGGAAAAAAAACAGGT
Source organism: Parablennius parvicornis (assembly GCA_900302745.1). NCBI lineage: Eukaryota > Metazoa > Chordata > Actinopteri > Blenniiformes > Blenniidae > Parablennius > Parablennius parvicornis. The sequence continues at coordinate 26,146 of OMNM01049366.1, forward strand.
TTCTAATTGCGAAACAACCCACGCACACACATGCTAAATTCTGGCTGTAAGTCAAGAGCCCTAACAACAACAAACCCTAACAACAACAAACAGATTTCAGTACATTGATGTGTATGTGTGAATGTGTGTGTGAATGTATTCCTGCATTACATTTTTGGCCTCAATCCCAAGTCTTTCATGTGTTATGGTGTGGAATGTTCTTCAAATTTAGGTGTGTCATGGAAAGTGGACTACTTATCTGCGGATTTTCCTGAGATGTCTATCTTTATTTTACTTATCTCAATCAAAGGTCGTAAGTTTGACAAGGTCAATTTTAGAGACCAATATATGAGGTATGGCATAAAAAACTAAGCTCTTTTAATTGAATCTAATAAAGCGTTTTGCTACTTTCTTTATGTTTGCTACTGTGAATTATAGTCTTGTAAAAAAATGAAGGCTCGTGTTTGTGGCTCACCTTGCGCAATGGTGCATCCATGATGGACCTTTTTCCACCAATCGGACAGTTGGAGATGTAACATGCTGAACACACCGACAGGATGAAGAGCAAGCACACGGACACAGCGGCTCCAGTCATTTTTCTGCTGAGGAAACCACAGAAACATATTTTTAGTGAATCACACCGAAGAAATGTAATCAAACGCTCTGCGAGCAAATGTACTCACCTGTTACTTCAAGTCCTTGCTTCAGATGTTTGCAGATGATTGCTGAGTTCTCTGTCTTGTATAGAGCTGCTGGCATGTCTTTTATAGTTGTAAAGCCTCTTTCGAGAGTGACACAGAAACCCAAAAGCCACTTAAAAATCCTTAATGAGCCCATCTTAGTTACTGTCACCACCAGTGACGAAGATGGCCCATGGGCAGGACAGGTCAAAGGGCCAGGTGACGGTGGTGTGGCCCGGCTTGTTTCGTGCTTCCGAGGATCATTAGAGGTGCGTGATGGTGCATGTTAGAGAGGAGAGGAAAGTCAGAAGGGTCAAGAAGAGCATGTGGAGATGAAAATATTAAAGACCCGAAAGGGACATGAGCACTGTATGACTTCAATCTGCAATTATTAAAATAGGAATATATTTTAGGAATGCTCCTTTTAATAAAGGACTTTTTTTCATAGCAGGGGAAGAAAATCAGTGGGAAAAAAAGCTCATTCGAAGATTGAGCTGACGTTTGGCCTTCAGGGCCAACATGGCGACACAGCTGGCCAAAAGGGATGTTTGTATTCAAAACAAACAAAACACACACACACACACACACACACACACACACACACACACACACACACACACAATTTCGACCACTGGGTCACCTTGACCCGGAGGACAATGCAAGGGTTATTCATCGGATTGACACATTTCATCACTGTCATCAGTTTT
>OMNM01049368.1:0-12123 GCA_900302745.1 Parablennius parvicornis
GGGGAAATGAAACATAAATATCAAAATAGTTGCAGCAGGAAAAGTTCAGAAGGGGGAAGAGAATAACAGCTGGGCAGAGCTTGTACGACCAGAAGGGATCAAATATCTGAGATATACATATGTGTATACTGGATGTGGTAGCATTTTCTGCAAGTCAATAATTAAGTTAGGACAATTGTCCTGGGGCATTAGTGCACGACCACCAGCTGCTGATAACCCACGTTTACACCAATTATGCTTCATCCACTGGAGGGCAAAATGAAACCGGCTTAGTGAGATGCTGGGAACAATATACTGTGTGTATAATTTATGATGCATTTTAAAACTAAATAGTACTAGAGGCATCATCTAAAGTGGTGTCTAAAGATTATTTTGCACAGGAGAAATGTGGCCACTGCTTCAGGTCAGTTTGCAGCTGAAAAGTGGGAGATCCCCTTGAAGATGGTGCTTTATGTGTGCCAGCAAACATTGTGGGGGTTTCAGAATTTGGAAAATAAATGTGAGTGAGGTGAATGGTTAATCTTGACTCTTCTGTCAACTTGTAACAGCAAAGTCATTCGGTATTTGCCAATACAGGTCACCAGATCGGTCTAAGAGTAAAAGTCATTCTCGGCTTAACTTGCAACAAACTCCAAGCCCTTCACAATCTGAACACATTTTGATAGTAACTCATGGAATATTCACCACCTCCCTGTAACACACAAACTTGTTCTGTTCTAACTTTGGCTGTTCTCATTATGATTTATTAAAACAAAAACAAAAAAAGGTTCTTCATATGAACCTAACTTTTTTAGCTTTATGAAATCATAATCATAGGTCTCAATATTGCATCTGGATATTTACCCCCACTATACTTTCCAACTTAAAATGTCAGCGTGAGAGCAGCTGCTGACTATGGAAGTCACACACTTGATAAAACTGTGAGGAAAGATATTCTACAGACGAGAAGTGATTTTCCAGTAAAACTAATCCATGTTGCCAAAGAAGTTCAAAGTCAAGCTGAACTTATGCATGAAACTGTTATTTGTGAGATATTTTGCAGATTTGTGCTCTTCAATGGATAAATGGAAAGTACCTACAATGAAGATTCACACTACTGGGCACAACTTGTTTGTAATCATTGGACTCATCAGGTGCTTCATTATTCATTTTTTTTTTTCTGATTGAAGAAGGAACATAAACTATTGCTCAGACATCCAGGGCCAAAATTACATGATTGTACAGATTTGCCTGCTTCACACTAATAATATGAATCTCCTGGTGTGCTTCATAAAATCAGGTCAACTTGATCGGAGATCTGTGACATGGTTCTGGTTGAAATACCTATCAGAAGATGACAAGCTGTGGCCATATTGGCACAGACATGGTCATCATCAATAATCAGGTGGACTGCAGTATGCACAGATGGCACTATGGAATACAAAATACCATGATTGCCAATAAAATGTACCCCACATTGTTAAACCCCCATCAGCATCCTGAACCACTGACGCAAGGCAGGATGTTTACAGCAAATATCAAGACTCATCAGGTCAGAATACATTTTTCCAATCTTCTATTGGACAGTGTTCTTTTCATAGCTGCTCTAACCCAATGTGGTCTTCAATGACTATGGACATATGCTTTAAGGTTCAACGTGTCCAGAGAGGGTCTTTTGGACACGTAGGTTGCATCAATTGGTTATAGAAACAACTATTTTACAGTATGTGTCACATCATGCTTCTTACCTTTGATATAAATAACCTTCCTGAGGGGAAGTGCTGCATAGTTTCTCTTTTTGGGAACATTATTTTGAAAACCCTAGAGATGGTTGTGGATAACATTTCTACTAGAACAGAAATTTGTCCCAGACCACGCTGTCCCTGAATTCACTTTCATTCCACATTCAGAGGCATGATTTGAACCATGTCATCTTGACATGCCTAAGTGCATTTAGCTATTACCTGTTCAGAAATATCTTTCAACAAGCACTTGGATAGTTGTGGCCTGTGATTATACATATGTGTTGGCACCAGTTTGCAGCTACCGATATATGTGTCTTTACTGCATTCTATGGCCCGATTTTCTCTGAACTCAAGGCTTACCCAATCACAGAGAGTTTTTAAATTTCCCCGGCGGCATCGCCTCTGCTCCACGAGTCTCAGAAGCTTCCTGCTTACACAACGTGGAGTAACATTTATACTCTTTAAATGCTAATAGTAGAAACATCAAACCCCCGAGGTGGTCCATATCCCAATAGTTTGCTAAAGAGAGAAACGGAGGATAGGCTGAGCAATAGGGTCAAATGAACAGCCTCCACTCTAAATGAGTATGCAGGTGTTTGCCAGCATTTTAGCTGAGGGTTAGAAACAAGGCTGATGACTTGGTACATGCGCCTCTTTATGATCCTCTTAAGCTATTGAGTTTCAAGTCAAATTTTAACTGTTTTTAAGACCTATCTGCAACCGTGCGCGCAGAACACGCAAACACAATTCATCTGAGCCCTACTCCTGAAAAAAGTGGAGGTACGTAGGTGGTGATAGTAATAAATGAATATGTGTGCACAATTCTATCATACATACATTCACACATAGTTACAATCGCATAAGGGTCATTGGCAGGAGAAACTTGGTTGAATCAATCTTCTGTTGAAATGCTTCAAATAAACTTGTGTTGTGAGGACTGAAATGACTGTTTGGTCTCCAAAGCAAACAACACATTTCATACAGCAACACAATCTTTGAGTGATTGAGGGGGTGAGGGAGGATGGTTAGTGGTAAAAAAGTATCCCACTTATTGTAGAATGTTGAATTTGATTGACCTTGATGAAAGTCTCTCCTCCACTCCCACAAAATGGACCAGGAACACAATCAACAAATTGTTTCAAGTGGTCTTTTTTCATCACAACCACAATGTTTTATGAACCTTTGATAAAGAACATGTGCCGTTCGAGCCATCAGGATACATTTCTCTCTTTTTTTTTTAATCATTCAATTTAACTTCATGGGTGTTTTATTCATTTGCATATCTTTGTTGAGAGTCAACATTCAGTAATTAATATTAATCAAAAGAAAAAAATGTTCTACAAAATTGCTACCTCATCAGTACCCATCCAAAGCTAAATGGAAAACAAAGATCTGATGGGTGAATGAGCGATGCAACACATAAAAAGATGCTATATGGGCAACATAAATGGGCCTTTGCCTCCTCTCATCTCCTGTCAGTTTTGACCCCTATGTTTTTTTCCATGTCCCCTCCCCTTTTGATCTGTTTTATGACAGATTTTGTGCATCACTTGTTTTATATCCCCAAGCTTCCCCACTGCAGTATAAATCACATTCAGTTCAGTGGGTCAGATACTTTAGTGAGGGTGAACCTGCTGATCGCTACGAGAAAGATCGCTCATAACATAAAGTAATAGGTGTTGCTAGCCTGTTTGCAGCTTTCTGCCTTCTTAAAGCATCAAAGGAAACCCATAGAAAGCCTGATATGTATTCATTGTGTACGAAGGGGATGTTTTAAATATGCAGGAAAAGTCACATTGGCTCCACTCACTTTTTCCCACCTCAGCTATTCATACAATTGGTAACATTCACAGCAGGAACTATACTGAGCTGTATCGTCTATTGCTGGCTATTGAGCAGTTCCACTGGGGCAGTTGTCTGTTAAGCACACTGCTGAAAGGCTCCTCAAGGGTTGTGGATGATGAGTGAAAGTATGTAACTCACACACTTTTTTTTTTTCTTTTTTACACTGCATCCAGGACGACACTCTATCAATTAAGCCGGCAGGCCAGTCAAAATGTTACCTCATATCCTTCATGCCTCTAGCACATAACGGTTTTCATCCCCACTGTGTGGTCCTTCCCATGAATCTTAATCTTGTACCCAAACAGTTGCCATCAATTATCGTGGCTGCTACTGCTAACTCTTCCCCTGCCTCCCATTTTTCCCCATTAAAAAAGCCTTTTTTTCCCCTCCTCGCTGAGATGGAATTGCTTCGCTCGCTTGCCTGGGAAATGATTTCTCAGCAGGCTTGTGGATGCTGTGCTTCCCACAGGTAGAACATATGAATGGTAGCATGGCTGTGTGTTTTTGTTCTGTATATGTGCACGCAACCACACATGTTTCTATGTGTAAGTGCATTGTACAGCGGGTTGCTAAAAAAACATTAGTCCTAGTATTTCTTTTTTTTTTTTTTTTTTTTTAATGGGGTAGAAAAAGAAAAAAAATGATTGGACAGCTTAACAAGCAGGATAGCTGATGTAAAAATTATTAGAATTTTAGATTATTTTACTTACAGGAAATACAAGACTTTGCCGAAGCTTTAAAAATGTAGGCTGAATTCTGGATTCCATCCTGTTCCCCTCTACTAAAGAGTTAAGGACTTGTATGGAGAGTAGATTACACTGCAGTATTATAAAAAAAATACTTCTTGCACCTGTGATCTATTGACATCAATAGACACAGAAAGAAGGCCCCAGCACTTGTTTGTTTGTTACAGCATTAATCTTTCAACAGCAATGCATTTCTCACAACATAAATTCCAGAGTGCATGCCCTCTTCAGAAGAAGACATCTCTGGGTATCTGTCTTTTCTCAGCCTGTCAGACAATGATGCGATTTGTCATTCAAGAGACTGTATGTAACAGACAACAGGCATGTCTAAAGCTGTCGGCGTGGTAAAATAATTTATTCCATTAAACTCATGGAACATAGTGACAGGTTGAATGTTTGTGTGTGTGAGACATCAAGATGACAAGAAGTCACTGCTGGAGGCACCTGATTGTCTGAACGCATTTCTGTTACTCATGGGTCCTACCCAAGATATCATTTCTTGTTTGTGGTTCATAACTAGAATTACAATAGGGTAATGGTTGGGATTGAAAATGGATCTAGTTTTTCTTTTAAATATTTAGATGACCATGATATACTTTGAACCATGTAACATACCTGGGGTTTCTCATTTAAAAGACAGGCACTATTATTTTGAAGTCTGTAAGAAGCATTTCAGCAAATTCAGCGACCCTGAGGCATTGCTTCTGGGCACAGCCGGTGCGAACACAGATATCCAACTTGTTAAAGCAACCCATAACCCTAAGTATAGACCTTTGAAAAGAAGACTTTGGCTAGAAGAGTGCAAGAGTAGACATTAATTTGTTTTTACCTTTCAATGTAGTTATATTAAACATATATAGCACATTATTTTCAACCACATAGCTGAGATGTAAAGTAAAATGGGATCATGGTAGTTTTTGCATTCCTTGTCAATGAAATCAATGTTAATGGGAATTTTTCAGCACTATTAAAATTACGGCTTTCTTTTTCCTATGAGGCTAACTATTTTCTATACAAGCCTACACCGATGGTCCTCAAGACCTTAAAGCTATTTTTTTTGTTTTTAATTGCCTTTTCTTTTTTTTCAGAGCTCTTCACTTTTTTTTCAGAGCAGCAATTGCTTTTTTTTTTTAATTAGCTGACCTTCTTGCTTCTATTGCTTAGTGTGTTGAGGAGGGCATCCACCTTCCTACATGATTTTCACCCACCCAGATTGGATATTGTGGTAATATTTTCAATGTTAGCTTAACAGTTCTGGTTGTTGCATCCACAGATACAGCCCACAGCAGGTAATAAACTAAACTTATTGGACTGTTAAAATTACTCACTCTTTAAGACCCTTTGGATGTGTGGCTTGTTCTCGCTGTCTCCTAAAGATAGCAAATGGTTTGGTTAAAAGTGGCCAATTGAGAAAATGTGTACGAGGCAAATGCTGACTCATATGTGCTCAAAACTGCATTCATGTTATTATAACATGCATTACATGCATTACTGAAATATCACACAAGAGAGTGTCCATAATGAGGTTGTATTGCAGACAAAAAGAGACTTAATGTAACACCCTGGAAAAATGTACATACTTGTTTCCATTGTTTCTTTTTTTTTAATTTAGTAGTGTAATGCAATGTCCACTTTAATACTATATATAGATGTCAATGTTCTTACTTTGATATTTGATATTAAATAAATGTATAAATAAAAAGTGATTTTTTTTTCCATTGATGCAGAGCTTATATATAATGCAACTTTTCATTTATAAAAACCACTGAAAATATTATTATATTAATATTATATTCTCATTGGTGATCTTATTTTGGCCCCCAAAGTGAGATTGTGAAAGTGTGTGTGTGGTTGTGTGTCTCGGTTTGTCCTGTGATGAACTGGTGAGCTGTTCAGCTGGGTTTGGTTCAAACGCCCTGAACAGGATTTGAGCAGTATAGAAAATAGATGGATGTGATAGATTAGATTAAAATTTAACTGAATTGTAGGGGAACCATCACTCATTCACCAAGTCAATTATCTATCCTTAGTGAGATTATGTATTACAATAAGTAATAATTCCATTGCAGTTCACAAGAAAGTAGCTGTCAGCATGGCAAAGAGGACTCTAAATCGAAATGTCCACATGCAGAAGAGGAAGTACAAGATTCAAATTGATGCTTCTGTGCAGATGACTGTCAACTTTTGTTTACCGCCTGTATGGCACTATAAAAAAAAAGACTATTTCCGTCTACTCACAGCTCACAGTGAAGACTGACAAAAAGATTTTGTCTGACTATATTTTCATGGAAAACTTCTTAGCATCTTAGTCTGCTTGCAAATCTGAAACACAGGGTTTAATGTCAGTTCTTTATTGCACCCCACAGTCCGAGAAGGGGCTATTGTGATTCTGCTGTCCTTGTCACCTTGTAATTCTTTTAATTTGCAGTAGGACCACCCCTTTCATCACGCCGCAGATCGATTATAATTTGTTTTAAAGGCTTTGCCGAGGAACGTAAATAGCGAGGCATTGACTCCTGAAAAGATATAGGCTAACTCACAGGCAGTTCATGCAATCAACTGGGACACTGATAGTGAATTCATTGTCGCTTGTAGTCTATGTTCTTATTAGATCACAAAGCAAATACATCTTGTAATACAATATAAGACTCAGCCATAAAATACCATGATACATGTGCCATCCCTGTGTTTACACACTTGTATTGAATAGTATTTTTTTTTTTTTTATTTGATACTCTCTTAAATTGAGGAGATGCCGAGGAAAGAGAGGGAAAGCCAGAGGCCTAAAAAGGCACATGATACAGTCCAATTGACTATCAATTAAGTTTACACAAGTGTTCCCTATACCTGTCCTTTTTTTGTTGCTGTTTTTTCTGAAGAGGTTGTCTTCTGAAAACAAGTGCTATATTTTGTAACGTACAACGGATAATTTTGAATTAACAAAGCACATATATTCTCTATGTCTATACCAGTGTGGAAAAACATCAGCAGGGGAAGTCCTAAAAGTTATTAAATCACATCATCACTTTGACCACATATATTTGGCCATGTCCAAAAGTTGGCATCAAGAAAACTAGAAAGCAAACAAAATGTGGGTGGAAAAACACACCAAGTATGTTTAGAACTACTGATTGTAAACCAGAGCGGTTTCAGCCAGAAGCAGCTTCTCACATTTGCGATTCATTTTCAGTCTGGGGTGAACACGTCCTGCTCTGACTGCAGCTTGAAGGGACTGCTGCCTGAGGACTGGGCCACCTCTGAGCGCTTTGGGAGAGGGGAGGCACTCGTGACAACACCTGCTGTTCATTGAGGAGAGTAAAAAACTCAATGTGAGTTATCACAATAGAGTCAACAATCAAACTTGAAAAAAGTTCATATATGAGCCTGACTCCCATAATGAATGAGGACTTTGATTCCAAAGAATTCGCTTTTATTGAGGAAAGAAGACTTTACACTGAAATTTCAACCCATTTCACGCAGTTTCATTTGTTACAAACAACATGCATGCTTTTGCACATTACAAATTCGGGCTTTCATAAAGCACTTTCTGTAGATAGTAAAAAATACCTGTTATGTTAGCTACTTAGGTCACTACAATGCTTGTTTTGATTTGGAACAAACGCAGTATTTCAACAAACACAGAATCACAGTGCGTGATATCATGTGGGTCTGCACAGACCCGTCCATCTATAAGTGTCCCCATAATGTTGTGGCTAAAAAGCTGTGCACCCACTTTACTTTGACATTCAGTGGTGTTACTACACCTGAAATAAATGTCCATGTAATAAATGTACATATAGAAATGCAACGGGTTCAAAATATAAGCACAAACACAAACACTGTTTTAACAGCATTCATTGCCATCACAGTAGCCACACTGTAAACACAGGTCGTACACTTGTGATGCTGATGACACTCGTGTTGCATACTGTTATGTTAAACTCTGACTCTTGTCTACATTCAAACATAGTGAATTTTTTTTTTTTCTTACAAATCACGTTATGTGGCGTTTTGCTGTGCTCATCCGTGTTCTACATTAAATTAGCATGAGATATTTACCTGAACAGCTTTAAGCAGCAATAAGATGCTCCAGGTGCTCTTGTTAAGTTAAAAAAAAAGAAAAAAGAAAAAAGATGAAGATATGATGTTAAAATGTTTATATCTTTATATAGGCTTATACCAGATGTATGTTTAGGAATAACAAGCCCAAAATCATATTTAGATTATCTTTCGGAGCACATAATAGGCTGCTCTATCTTGTGGCATATTTTAATTAGCTATTATGCAGATACAGGCATCAATGTAAACAGAAGATACGGCAAAGTGGAGGGGTGAAAGGGAATAATTTTTTCTGGTCATGCCAGAACAGGATCCTTCTGCATAAACGTCATCGTCCAGTGCACTCAAATAAAGAGGCCACTTCTCCTCCATCCATACAAGTTTTAATTGTTTGTACAGCTCGCGGGTAGATGCATCTTTGTTAGAACGTGTACACCAGGCAGCTCCTCAGTTATTCATTAAATGTGCTCTGGTGGGCCGTTGTGTAATTGTTTCTACCACCACACTGGAAGTGGCTGGCCAAAGGAGCTTAGTATTAATTTTCCTCGGCCACAGCCAAGGGATTAGATGTGCTTTCCCCTGGCAAGACTGTTTGGCAGCCACACTTATCTGCAGCGACTTACAAGGCTTATTGAACATTAGCATGCAATTATCTTTGATGGTCTAACTTTCCTACTGGCTGACAAGACCCAATGATTCCCGGTTAGGCCTTTTTTTTCTTTTTTCTTTTTTTTCTTCCGAGAACATGAATGGCATGAATATCAAGGTGGATGGAAAGCAGAGTAAATAAAAATGTCATCCAGTTGAAATGGACTCAATAAAGTTGGTGGCTTACCAGAACACGCTTAAAATCCTGATTGAGTTTGAAATGCTTTGCGTGATTCATCAAGCACTGCTATAGATCGTTTGTTTTTTTTTTTTTCTCCCCTCTCAGTTGTCATTTTGCCCACACTATACGGCTGCCGTGTGCAAGGAGGAGATATAGCCAATGGAGCTACTGTCAAAAGACTTATTTGAGCCCTATCTTCACTCCCATGAAGAAATTTGAAATCCTTATTCACTTTTTACCATACAATATATCCACTTACCCATAATTGCAAGGTTAGATATATGAAACAACACAGAGCAGATTCAGTCATTTTGACTGTCAATCTGTTTTCTTTTACAAATAACTCTTCTTAAAAACTAAACAATCAATGTGATTAAAAACATATGAGATCACCAAAGAGAAAATTGCCATTAAAAGCTAAGATGTCTATTAAACAAAACATGGGGTGCTATAAGTGAGGGCATGGTGGTGTCGTAGGTACAACCTCAATCCAAAGATGGTCTTTTGTTTTTAAATTTATGGTCCTACATTGCCTGTGTGTAGCCCTGCAAAACCTCAGTTAAATTTTTAGCCAGCCTCTCCAAAATAATATTTGTTCCCTCAGGTGGTAAGAAACAACCCAAGGATACCATTTGATATATTGATAATCTGCTCTTTAATTTCCATTAGCAATGTGCCTTTCTCTTTGTTTGAAGAGCTGTGTTCTTTTATTTTTAAAGCACTTTACAAAGTCCCAACAGATGTGACTACTCAACTAAATCAGTGTTGTTGTTTTTTTAAAGATGTTCAATCATTGTGAACACTTTAAAATGCTGCTCCTTCCTTCTGCTTTTCCCATTGACATGACTATAAGTACTCATATGAGAATATGGAATACAGATATCAGCAATGGATGTTTTGCTCCTTTTTTTCGTTCATTGTCTACACACTGCACTGCTATATTGATCTAAGCCTGGTTTCAGAAGCTCCTAATAGTTTTATCAGAGCAGGAGTCAGTTTTTCTTCTACTCGATTACTCTACAGCCTCCAGATGCCTCCAATTAGAGATGCCTCTACTTTCCTTTGGATCACTTAATTCCCTTGCACCTCTTCCTCTCTTTGTTTGGCATCCTCTGTCTATCACCCATTTCCGCTGATTGCCTTTTGCTCCATGCCCATGTTCCGTTGCCTCTCAGAGGGAGTGAGCAGAGAAAGAAGATCAATTCTCTACCCCATCAACAGTCAATATGAAGTCAATGGCAGAGAAAAAGAGACGAGGCAACTCTATTGATGACTGAGGAGATGTTGTCACACCTGATTTTCTCTTTATATCTTGCTCACCTGGGGCCCTGTGATAACATTGGCATTGATTTGAACTAGCCAGTCCCGGCTAATTCAATAATGGTAGAGGTGGAGGTGAATCAAAGGCAATTAAGCTTGTGCGTATTCTTTATTGTGGCTGGGAAACGCTGCAAACTGCTGATAATAGGATGTGCCAAACTAAGTGACTGATTAGACGAACTGTGTGTGTTTAGGTTTGTTTAACTGTAGTGACTGGTGTATTTGGATAAATCCGTTTATTTGTCACCTTAATGGGAAAAGGAAGAGCCAATTGCAACTCTCCCTCACACACACACAATAACCATTGTATTGTAGGATTGCCTGTCCTATCGGAAGCAGGGTGTTCTTTCTTGAAGGCAAAAAATCATCGTGTTTGAATTAGAATGAAATGTATGAAAGGAGATGTGAGTACTGCATGTCAACTGATGAAGTCACGACCACATCACATTTATTATTGTTATTGGTTATTATGTAACCAACATACTCTTCATAAATCAATCTGTATCCAAGTATCATCTCAAATGCCAAAGGGATAACTGTAGAATTAGGTTGGGGCTCACAAGACATGCAAAGACAAAAAGACTAATCGGGAGTCAGTGTTAATGGGACACAAACAGGATTTTGGACTAAGGTGAGCGGTATAACACAAACGTCACGCGGAAACTTAATGGGGGTCTTAAATCAGAGCCTTGCCACTTCTGCAGCAGCCATTTCTTGTGACACCCCTACACCCTCCAGTGAAAACTATTCTGAAGTACAAAACCACTTTCTCTAAACCGTACTGTGGTATCAAAATAGGAAGACAGCATTGTCTGATGTTTTGACAACATTTAGAATTTTTGACATTTCAACTTTCTTTATCTACTGGTTTATATTCTTTCTACAGATGATTTACCAAATAAAGTGGATATGGTCCATTTCATGGATGGGGGTCTTCATTATATTTGCTTGTTTAATTTGTTTCCTCATATCTCTGAGTTTATACCAACCAGCAAACTTAATTATTTGTCACTCCATTGGATTATTCAAGTTATGATTGCAGGGTGCTAGAATTGACCCAACGTGACCTTGGGTGAAAGTAGGTTTCATCCTGTATCAAGGCGCCAGTTCATCAGAGGGCCAAGAGAGAAAGACCAACATTCACTTACATTCCCACTCAGGGGCAAGTCAGTCACCAATTAATCTCTGTACGAATGCATATGGAAGCCTGTTCAAGAATGCCATTCAATGTATGAATGGATGACCTCATTGAGAAATGATGAAAAAAATTAATAAACCATAGTTACAAGGACCTTTTTGGTACTATATTCAGATTAGCTCATCTGGACTTGCCCACACGTTTGTAGAAAGAAAAAAAAAGAAGAAAAAAAATAGCTTTCTTTTTGACTGAAATTGGTAGCAAGTTTGAAGTGATAGTGTGCTAATGAGAATAGAATGAGCATGATTAACCTTGTTTGTGGCTTTTGCAGGCAGATAAATAAATATTCCATCTGTGCAGTATTCAGTCTAGATTACTTGAGAAAGTTTAACAATCAAATTGGGTTTTTTGGATCATCAAAGTAAGGATGCAATATTTTGTATGTATTTATTAGGAAAATTG